>SMLS01072747.1:0-48448 GCA_004785975.1 Popillia japonica
GTTCAAGTTTTCGTAATTTTAACCCAATCCTTATACTCTGTCAAGCGAGAAAGCAGAGCGGAATTAGACAATTGTATAATGAAGTCCCGACTGCTTCTGGTCCGCGCATTATCCGTACGATTTTCGGTGGCGCAAACATTTCGTCTTCAGAGGATGGTGTTAGGATGGATGTGGAGATAATGGAGGTTACTTGAAACTCGGCTTAAAATATTAGTTGTGTTAGAGATGCAAAGTGGTTCCGTCGCATTATGTTGTAACAGTCGTTCTTCGAAATTTTTGCCCGTAATTGCGGACGTGGACATTGTGAATGAGTTTTATTAACAAGAGCAAAGTTTTCATTAAGAACTTTTCTGAATGGAAATGAAAGAGTGTTTTTTGTCATGCAGATGTAATACAACCTGCATACCGGACACAAAAAAATATGGAAATTGATACGGTATTATGTGGGCTTCCAGGTTTTGACCGCGTTATAGTAGTGTAAATACATATACAGAAATTAACAATATTATGAAAGAAAATTAAAAAAAAAATAAATACAAGTAATAAATAATATAAGCAGCTGCTTCAAAAGTTAAATAGGGACAGTTAGGAGGACATGCTAACTCAACATGTTAACCATGACACGCACAAAACCGGAAGACTCCTAAATAGTGACTTGGACTGTAGAAACATTCAATACCATTTAAGAGATACGATAGTTGCTTGCGGGTGTTGTACCATAGTAATACACCTATAATGTTTTCATGTGACCAGATCAGATTTACGTCAAAAAAGCCTATAAAAGCTCGTGTGGTGATTTCCAGAATAAAAAAAATGATTATTTCGTTAGCACTGTTACAGAGAAATGAAAAGCTCTTCAACTATTTCTGTTAACAGGATCAAAAAATGGATTGCTTCTTTGGCAGTAACAGTTAAAAGTTTTGTGCTTGCCATAGCAGTCAAAACATAATGGAATAGAATTTGATTGGCCTCGATTGGCTCCTTCTATTGCTTGACGCTCTCTCTCTTCCGCTCTCCCTCTTCTTCTCCTTCAGCGTCCGCTTTGCATTTATTGAAAGAAGAAGTGTCATACCGGTTCTATAACCTCTCCTCACTGCGACCTATTGATCTATTGTGAACACCCTATTCCCTCAGTACCCTTCTAATCCTACGTTCTTGACGAATCTCAGGATTAGTTTGGGTGCCGAGGACTTAATCTGTTCAGGCATTACAGTCATCTGTCCTAGATGCTAGAACCTTTGGCGGCCTAATGCTTCGAAAAGTATGTGCTCAGCTGCCTCATTTTTCTAGGTGATAATTTAGAGGGCAATTACCAATAAGCAGGTCTACAAGGATCTTTAAGTCTGAGTTTCTTAGATCATAAAGTTTTTTATTACTATTTGGCGAACAGTTGAGAAATTTTTTCGCCTGTGTTTGTACGCGTGTTTTCCTCCAGAGGAATGTAATTTTCTTTGCCTTCAAGTTTTTAAGTTACTTCTTGGGCTGGTCGCTTGTGATGCCATCTGATAGTCATGCTATCCTGTTGGCCTCTTTAAGGATTGAACCTCTTCTCGGATGTTACCTACAATACTTGGGTATCCGGTTAAGTCAGTCTCTTTGAATTGATGAGATATACTCAGCCGGTGCGTACTGAGAACTGCAGTTCTCTAAATTACTAGGTGCAGGCGTGTTAGTCCTAGCAGCATCTCCATGTAAGCAGTTAAGCAGGTGCACATCGCTGCTGTAGTTCCCAGACATACTAGTAGCTGAAATTGTGGCAGCTTACTTTAAATCATACTAGGCTAGCGTAAGTGACCATGGGTATCGCAACAATCTGATACAGGCAATGTATCATTTTTGGTTTAAGACCCTAAGTTCTTCCAAAAAGTCCAATGGCTTTTGGAGAACTTTATGAAGATGTTGATTCCAGTTAGTAGAGAGTAGTGTCTAAGTATTTGATATCAATGGAGTGGTTTAGTTGTGCTACGTTTGGAAATACTGTATCCAGCGAGCATTTCCTTTTATTGGTAAATGGGACAACAGAAACAGTTTTACCTGGGTCGACACAAAGTCCTTCCCTAAGGCACCAGCTGCTAATGGTGTTTAGAACTTGTCGAATTGGGTTAGTAATAACTTTTTCATGTTTACCCTTTATTACAACGACTAGATTGTCTGCATACCCCACCCCTTTAGCGTACACGGTGATCTTATGTCAGTAGACATTTGCAGATAGTATTGTTCTTACCATGTTATGCTTCCTCTTCTGGAGCTTACTTCTTTATGTAATGTTTACACCTAGTCGCTACACATCTTACAGTGGAAAAAGGTATTTTCTAGCATTCTTAATTTGACATTTTTATAAAACATGTTCTTGTAAGTTAGTTTAGATTGATGAAGCATCATAATTATAATGATAAAGATGCTCTCCTTGTCCTATTTGATGATGGTATGTCAGCAGTAGCAGCATTATTTTTGCTACAAATAGCAAGACAACTCATTACAGCTACCTCAAGGATTCACCTAAATATAGACCAGTACACATTACATCTTAATTCATTGGACCACAAAATCTTGTCAAATAGTTGCATTTTAGATTTAGTTTTGGGTTAGTTACTTTGACACTTTCTATTTATGTGAAAACAGTTGAATAATAATCATCATATCTTCCAATAGCTATTTCAGAGTAGCTATGATCTTTTTTTATTTAGGGAATATTCTTTCTTTCAAACCAGCTATCCATTCTTCATATTCAGACACCACATTTTAAAACCTTATGGCTTTCCTAAAATGTTTGCCAAACTACTTAAAGATACTTTCATTATAGAATGATTTTTATGGTGATGATGTGTATATCATATGAATACAAAATTATCTGCATACTTTTTCTTAAGCATTTCCATCAGACGTATCTTCCAGATTTTTGCGTTTAGATCCATTTTGTTGTATTTTAGAGGTATTCAAAACTTGCAGACAATGGTTCAGCAAGATATAACCTCGTTCATCATCACATGGTTGCAGTTATAATAATTTCTTTCTGAAGGCAAGTTATGCGAACAAACAATGCTCCAGAAGTCTTAGAATCCTTCAAAATTCATTGGTTTTACGAGATGAAATATCTGTATATACTGGACAGACTAGCTTACTAGCTGTGTAAGATAATTTGCAGCAAAATTGGCTGCATCTCCAACTGCTTGTACCAACCGGTACAAGCAGTTGAATTTTTGAATACTCTTTCAAATATTCTTTCTTGTGACAAGTGCTGCATTTATAAGAAGTTGAATCTACAATTTTCACGTTGTACAAATGCGAAAAATTTCTTTAGAAATGATTCTCCATAAACAACTTTAAGAAGTATTCTTTGCTGACAACAACTTAGCAGTAACAATAACAAGTTGCCAGTATTAACCTGAAATATTAACAAACTCTAAAAGAGAGACTCAAAAAATTTCCTGTTCATTATTACATTAATTTGTTTGTGGCATTGATAAGTTTATTAGCAAACATCTTGTGCAGTACTGATGAAAATATCTCACTTACATGTTACATAATATTTTTCTTGTTTTCTTCGAATGTATGGATTCTATCTGTTTAACCTTATAGCTTATTTTAGTTGGCTTCTAGTTATTGCTACAATAATAATATCCAAAAATTTAAACCAAAACTTCACTTTTTACATCGGGAAGACAAGGAGATATCTAGCGCAACCAAGAGCCGACACTTGAATTGCAGCTAGACTAAGGACACTGCAATTTACTCTAATTACACCACTCTAACGAAGTTCACGTATATACATGTATACAGTCGACCTAGACGTCTGTGATATAGCGTGCCTGTAGTGTTAATTATATACATTTATTAGATGTAAGCGAACACTGTTCTTACTGGTTTCCTATTGTAGGTAGCTATCAATATATGTACATATGTAGATTGAAATGTTTGATTTATAAATGGGAGAGATTGTACTAATTGTAAGTACTAGTGGGTTAGAAATTGAACAAGTCTTTGTTTGGACCAGATAAAAGTTGAGGAGGCTCTTAATGACTGAAAGCAACACATCCACATAAAATGTGTTCTGCCGTCTTTAGATCTTCTTGGCATAGACGTCAGATTTGATATCTTAGGGCAGCATGATCTGTCAAAACTTCTGCCAGTAGTCCAACCTCCCCTTTGCTGAAAGATAACACCATCTTTACTAACTTAGGCGGTACTTATGAAGATACTTTCGCCTGCTTGTTCCTGGCATGTTTCGCCAGGAAGCGGCCCTCCTGTTGTCCTCCCGCATGTTATTAACTTGACTCCTTCACGGGCCACAATAAGGATCAGCTCCAATAGAAGGCATTTTTGCTGCTGCTTTGGCAAGCTTATCTGCGTTCACGTTTCTTTCAATCTCTTGGTGGCTTGAAACCCACTGAAGAATAACGTGAGTAGTCTCTCCCAATTACCTTAAATTGTATATACGACGCTTGACGGTTAGTAAATGCACTGATGGTTGCGCCTGATATCCCTATCACCAGATTCTTTGCAGCGCATAAGTTTATCGCAGGAATCTGTGATTGAAATATGTGGGAGCGGAGTTCCATATGCACTTCAATTCAACGTAGTAGTAGACCCCTCACCGTATGCCCAATTGCGGATTTCGATAAGCACTTTGAAGACTTGGTCAAAACAGTATTCCATGAGGATCCCGACCTCTGCAATGTGAATCAGATGGTGAGAGATCTTCAAGGATTTTAAGGTGTCTTCCAATATTCTCAGATTTTAATTTCTTAAGATTACTAAGAGATGTGCAGTGGTGCGATTCCTAGCAGGACTTCTAGCCCTGCGGTGAGACAGCGCCTTATTACTCCTGTTACATGTAGACAAGCACATCTCTGGATCTGTTGCTGTACAGCCTGCTGCATTTTTTTTGCCGCTAGACCAAAGCAACAAGCAAGGTAATCGTGGGCCCTACGGTACGTGTATAACCATATGATCATTTGACGTTTGAGACTACAACATTGCTTTTCTGGACTTTCCCCGTAAGTAATTGATATAGGAGTTTATGCGTTGACACAAATAATGCGTTTGGTCGAAAGCTCTTTGCATAAGTTTATTTACAGTAAGTGTTTGACTTGTTCGAATCGTCTAAATTTAGATTTAAAGAAATGCACTTGTTGCACTGTTATCTTTATCGTCTTTATACACACGCCTATAATGGTGACGTAGACATTCATACTTAATTTCTACGAGGAAGTTGTCAATATGATTAGACTACTTGCGTGATTTACAAACAACCCTAACATCATTAAAGCAAAATAAATCATTAATCATAATTTAAAATGAACTCGTTTAAGCACACATATACATATACATACATCTTTTAAACTGTAGTGCGTTGTAAGAAATGTAGTTGTTAAGTTTTATCGTTTCAATGTTTGAAGTCATTAATTCCATGGGGTTGAATTTAAAATTTGCAAAATAATGAAAGGAGTGCGAATACTTTGCCAAACATACGTATGAACGTGCAGCCTGAATTTAGTGCAGATTATCTCTCATTCTTTGTAAGCGTTAGCTAATGAAGCGACAAGTCACACATAATAACCACTATCCTTCTTGATAAGTCAGCATTTAATACCGTTATGTAATATCGTACACTTATACGTGCTTCACAACGTCCTTAATATTCTAAAGTGATTAACATCTATTATATACGTACCGCTTCGAAGGGAGTAAAGTACCTAAAGTACCGTATATCGATTTTCCGTGTGGTATGCACACGTAATCTAACGAATAATTTGCGTCCATACGGAGCTCTGCTATATATAGCTACCTTACATACGCTAATACCGGAATTATTTAACGTTTGTTGCATCATTTAACTTGGTAACGATTGGCGTTAAGTGGTGTACAGACTCGTCTAAACCAGTCGCAATTTATTCTTGCACTTAAAGTACGCTATACATCGATGTTGTATCGAATTTTATGCGTTGTAGTAACAATAATATTGTGTACCTTATGTAGACGTTACTTAAGCTATTAAATATGCATATTTTCATACACGAATAGTGCCTGTTCGCCGGATATACCTACATATGCATATGTATATATGTATTTTAGTTTAAATAGCTTACAGGGAAGTTAGGAATTTCTAATCTACTAACAGGAATAACCTTCCATGTAATTGAGAAATCGGATTGCCTCTAATTAGATAATCTAATAAAAGAACATCATTTGCAAGAGTATTTAGATTTGAATTAAACCTGTTGATTTGGCAATGTCTTTATTTTTTTAATGCTGAAAAAGGATTTTCTTACAAAATGCTACGATGTTCGTTTTTCTAACAAATTTGCATAATGGGGCTCATATTCGAAAAAAATAAGTAACAGATATAAATGGGCTAACTTATAAACCCACTGTACAGCATGGAAGATATGATGGTATAAGACCCGGTAATGGATGAAGAAATTAGATAAAGAAGTCCCAAGAGTGGTACAATTCATGTGGAATTGTTAAACGTTAAATATTCAGACATTACATGAGTGAACAGATTCTTATTCGGTAATAAGGGTAATAATAAATCTGTACAGACATATGCTGTAAACTCCCATCCAATTGAAATGAAATCAAGCAAAGCTGTTGTGGAGACTAACAACATAAGAAAGTGGGGCTAATCTGTGATTCAGATCTCTGTGGTATCCAGACAACAGATATTGATATCCGATACAAAATAGGAAACCGATGCATAAGCCGTGATCTTTAAAAGAAAAATACCTAAAAAGGCAGATAATTACAATTTTTCAATTATAGTTTCACCACAAACAATTGAAAATATACTTCCACCGATTGCATCTATTAGATTCTCTTAACTATGATTGTGCAGAAGCTAAAGATAAAAAATTGTATTTTTGGGATGCATGAGTGCCACAGTGCTGATATGAATGTGGTTTCCCAGAATACTATATTCATCGACTGGGAAACAACTTCAAGATTTTCTAAACGTAGCTAGGATTAGTCGGGTTCCAAATTTCTGCTCGACAAGATTGGGTATTCTGTTGTTGAGTTGTACAAGATAACAAGTTTCTTGATTGGCAGAAACGTCTTAGAATACGAGAATAACTGGCCAAGATCTCAATCATTGCATACTAGTGCAAAAACTGCTTTCCACGGATTCTGACCGAAGAACGTGTCTTTATAATTGGTGAAGCAATCATCTGGATACTCTTTTAAGAACCCTTCAAAAAGACTTCAAGACTTTTTGGACGTAGCTACGACAGTATTCGTTGCACTGCAACTTTCTATCTGTGCAACTATCCGATTTGTTTCTGAGTTGTATACCGTCAAAAGGCCACGTAAGAGGTTTTGGAGACGTCTTAGAATAATGGGAACAAGTTTAAAAAATCTGAACTTATTTCGAATTTTAGCTCCTTGGTTGTAATTTAATTCTGATGTAAGTAAATTTTATTTATCTTATTTTCCTGATATTTTTTCCACCTCTAGGTCAATTACACTCTAATTCAAATGAAGATCAAAATTATTCCAAAGCCAAAAAAAAAATAAGATAAGTAAAGAAAGGTCATAAAAATACATATATGTAAATCTTATTGCTGTATGACATATGGTGGTTGCTTAGTTGCACTGGCTTGTTCAGTATACAGGGTTTCCACAGCCGAGTGGAACATAGGGAAAATACATAAAATCGGTTTACGGTGAATATCATCTTCATAATAATCATTGTTGTTGAAGATAAGAAAATAAAAAGTAAAACTCATCTGTCGGGATTCGAACTCTAAAACAATCCGCATACTGGATTATTAATCCATCGCGTGAACTTCTGCACCACAACCGATTGGAATGTCGTCCATGTTAAAAGCCTTATTAGGAATTCACGTGCAATAAATTTAAAAATATGTAATAATTTTCTGGCTTTATTACAATGACTTTCTTTGTACTGTGATTGTCGAAATGTTCACTGTTAGCCCAGCTATAATATGCGGCACTTAAATCAGGATGAAGTAGTGATTATATTCACCGAAAACTGATTTTATGTATTCTCCCTATGCCCCACTCGGCCGTGGAAACCCTGTATATACATGTATACAGAGCTGTATTGTATGTATCTATGACTACCGTTGCAACTTTTGAAATACAATGTGCTGAGAAAAATGTTACAAGGTGGTTGTCTAGCCCTAGCAACCATCAACCAATTAGACTTATATTTGAGAGAATAACGAAATAAGAAATACGTAATAGAAATTATAGGTCGCACTTTGCGAAATTGACTGATATGTGCGTTCTCTTTTTTTTTACTCCCACAACGTTAATGAAATTCTTTTTTCCTTCATTTCGGCCGTGACGAAAATTAATTCAGGACGCAATAATAGCCTTCGTTTCTTTGTTTCATTCGTTTGTGTGAACTTACATTTAGGGGCGATTGTCAGATAACATTTTGAAACGAATCATATACTTTTTTAAGGGCTTTTATAATTTACCTTAATAGTGTGCAAAGTAAGATAAACACAGTTTTTTTTCATAAAGTAATTTTTAGCAGGAAATATTCGTAATAATAATTTAAACTTTTTTTTCTTACTTCTATATTAATTTTCTAATGTAGCTTTTTACAATATACTAATTTCAAATGGATCGGATATGTTGGTTAACTGGTTGCATAACATTGTAATTGTGCTATGTTTCTATGTCTGTATGTCGGATGTTGTGTTTTCTGATAATCGTGAAAGAGTTATAATAACATCCATTATAAAAATTTGCCAACCTACAAAATTTAATCAGGGCGAGAAATATGATGGCAGCTTTCTCGAAGAGAAGAATAATAGTTGCTACATCGACTGATTTTAAAGATATTCTCCCATATAAGCATTCTTCCTGCGTTGTTCAAAGTTATTGAAAGGATTATGGAAAAACAGTTGCGTACATGTTTTCTAGGCAATAACATTCTTCCTTCAAGGCGGTCGGGGTTTCGTACTAATCAGAGTTGTGCCACTACAATTTATGCGTAACGGACGATATAACTATATCTTTGGATAGAGGTGTGGTAGTTGTATTGGTGTTACTTGATTTTAGTAGAGCTGTTGACACCATTGATCACAAATTGTTACTCTCGATTTTGCGCTTTGTTGGTATGTTAGCACCTGCTGTTGAACTTATGCGTAGTTACTTGCCGCAGAGTTAAAATCTGTAAATGCAGGAGTCCCTCAAGATTCCGTTCTCGGTCCTTTCTTCTTCTCTATTTATATCTCAAATGCATTCTCTTGTCTCATTCACTACCAACATTATTGCTGTACAGATGACGCAGTCTATAATCATAGACAAATACTGTTATATATTAGATATAGACGGCCATCTATCGTGTTAACGAAAGAGAAAGTGGTACCCTAGCGGGCGTAGTACACACTATGTAACAAGCGGGAATTTTGAATTTAATCGGATATTTAATGCGTTTAAATATATTTTTTTAATATCAATAGAGAGAAGAACATTTTAGGTGTGCATTATTTATTCAGGTGCGTTTTTATACTATAGCAAAATACACAAATATGTTGCGTACTTGAACTTACAAAAGTCTGTCAAAGTCAAACTATAATATGAAGGCGCACATTCTGATTGAATACCGCACACCTAATGTCTTTATTATTTCTACCACAATGTGGAACACAACACGAAAAAACCATTATTATTTGAAGACTGAATTCAATGAACACACTGAATTTCAATAATTTCGTAATTTGGGTTAGAACAGGCGAAAAAGTAACAAACCAACAAACAGCCGAAATTGAACTGAATCATGACTGATGACTGAATCATGATATAAATGTTATGGAATGTCGATAATATTGATCGCGTCAGATGTGCGTCGATATTTACAGATATCCGCGCCATCTGGTGTCCGTAGTAATAAAAAGTGTCCTATTCTAATTCCCATTACTTTACTTGATTGGGTCTTGTTTACCGGATGATGATGGGATGATGTGTTTCTGGCAACGCGACCATTGAACGATTATATGGTCAGGCTTGCCAGCTTCCAAACATTCTCTTGCTTTAAACCCCCTTTAATTTCGCAGTTCTTGTTTTCTCTGGACAGCACAAAAGCCCTAACTTAGATCAGATACAAATTAATATAGAAAGTGATAGAAATTAGAAATTATTAGATTTGGAATGTCAAAATGTGAAATGTCAAATGTGTTGTCAAAATTATAGTTAATTGTCAGGTTGTATGGAAGAACATGTAAAAATGAATACCGCCTAATAAAGCCGATATTATATTAAAGTGAACGCGTTGCTATTGTGGAAGTAGTTAGGAATCTTGGTCTATATATGGATCATTTGTTGATATTCAAGCATCATGTATCGAAGTGTATGCAACGTGCGTATATGGCTTTAAAAATAATTTATCCTTACAGACGTACTGCAACGTAATTTGACCAATGCATTGGTGCTGTCACCAAGAAACGTGTAGTCTGCAGAAGTCTTACTATACACGTCCAGAAATTTTAAGGAGCGATTCCTTGGATAATCTCGAGAAAAAAAAGTTCCTATAAACATATGTCCTAAAGTGCTCTGTTGTAGAGATACACTCTGACTGATTTATTTCGCACAAAAAAAATTATTTCAAAAATTTAAGAAACGGTTGCAATAAACCCTAAATGAACTGTTGAAATTGATCACCAGCTTCTATCCTCCTGTTCAATTGCATAGTCACACGCTGAAGAAGTTCGGGAGTATTTCGAATTGTTTCGCGTCCAACAATTATGCGATTGCTAAGGTCATCGAGATCTTGAATTAGCGTAGTATAAACAAGAGATTTTAAATGTCCCCACAGAAAAAATGTCTAGAGGGTTCAAATCAGGTGACCTTGCAGGTCGCGTCTGATTCGGAACTTCCACACCTCGGCCTATCCATCTATTCGGATATGTCCGATTTAAAAATTGCTTGTAAACTAAAGTGTGCTGGAGCGTCGTCATGCATAAACCAAACTTCATTTCGGATCAAAAGTGGAATTTCTTCTAAAAGGCCAGGCAACTCGTTTTCAAGAAATAGACGATATGATGCACCATTAAGTCGAACAGGAAGGAAAAAGGGACCAATTAAATAATTATTTATTATCCCCGCCTATACGTGTAAGAAAAATTGCTCTTGAAAGTGCATCTCCCTTATGGTATGCTGATTTTCATCTGACCATAATGGTTGTTGTGGAAATTCATCATTCCATTTCTGGAGAAGTTCGCCTCATCAGTAAATAGAATGTAGGATAGAAATTGCGCATTTTGGGCAATTTCTTGTCAGAAGCAATCACAAAGAACTAAGCGCCGCGGAAAGTCACGAGGAAGAAGAGCCTGTACTCTCTGAATATGGAAAAGATATAACTGTTGATCGTGTAATATCTTTAAGATGCTTTGATGGCTTGCGTTTACCGCAACACCAATCTTTCTTGTACTGGTTTCTGGATGTCTATCGATTAGCTGCACAACAGCTTCCTCTAATTCGGGTGTTCTTATAGTTTGAGGTCTTCTCGGAGTATTTTTGTTTCTTTCAAATGGACCAGTTTCTGCTAGACGACGGTGAATATTACTGAAGTTTCCGCACAAGGTACAAGGTGTCGAGGATATTTTTGTTGATAAATACGCCTTGCTTCATGACTATTTACTATTTCCATTTGTTAAAGTGGACACAAAATGCGTATGTGCCATTTCAGCATTTGTATAATTCACTATAATTACAAAAAAAGGATTGTAGGTACGAACTTTCAAATTAATTAATGTTTAACAATACTTATGACAGTTACGTAAGTACAAATAAATGCCATAAATATGACAACCAACACAACACTTCCCTAAACCGTTTTCTAAATTTTTGAAAATAGAAATTTTGTGTAATAAATCAGTCTATATC
Source organism: Popillia japonica (assembly GCA_004785975.1). Classification (NCBI taxonomy): domain Eukaryota; kingdom Metazoa; phylum Arthropoda; class Insecta; order Coleoptera; family Scarabaeidae; genus Popillia; species Popillia japonica. The sequence goes on from SMLS01072747.1 coordinate 11,863, forward strand.
TCTATAACGGAGCATTCTCTAGCTTTTATTTTTTACTCTCTTCTTGTGTTTTTTTTTAATTTTTAGTTTTGACTAGCCTCAGATCTTGATTTATGCTCCATATGGTCAAATGCCCTCGTTAGGAAACCTCATAATTGCTGCCCAGTCATAATAATGTTTGCCTGGTGTAAAATGATCTCAGTTATATTTATTTGTTACATTGCTTCTAATGACGTTTGTTCTTTTTGTAATAAATAAATAAATAGCCATTTTTTCAACTTATTTTTTAATAGCATGGTTAGGTATGGTTTTAACGGGCAAAATTTTATAACGATAGGAAAAGTTATAATTTTATCGACAACTTTTCCTTGAAACACCGCCCGAGCCTAACAGGCGTATATATTGGGACAGCGAAATTCAATATAAAATCCATTTATGAAGTGTGCGTACTTAAGGATGCCTCTCACGATTTTTGGCAAAGGACGCGACCTACGACAGCGTTTTCCTTTCAACGTGATATCCGACAAATCAATAGCTACATCCTTTGTTTCAAAAAATTAAAGTAAGGGTCGCAATTACAGCTGTTGAACCAATCTAAAAATTACAAGTACTGCGAGTTTCCATGGAAATTTTCAATAATTAACTACAACAAACATATATGTTACGTTGTCATATACAATTTTTAATACTTTTATTAGTCATTAGATACTCATTTTAGGTGGTATTACATTGAGTAACAAGCTATACGACATACGTCACATTCTAAGTGGTTTAACTTTAGACTTTGTCGAATTTGTCCTAGTACGAAATTGCTAGATAACATCGCATAGTTTTCTAACGGAAAACATGGCTCCTTCCTCTACAGAGACGTGGAAGTTGCGGTGTGAGTAGAAGTTGGACCGCTGGAAAATTGGCAAGGGGTAATCCCCAACTTTCTAATAAGTTGCAGACCGCGCGATTAGAATTAATTACCGAACTGTGTAGATAGTGGGAGTGTTACGATAACGTATAGACCGTTTTACTCGTCTCTTCCGATTGCATTAAAGCTTTGGTTCTTTTTCTGTTAATATCATAAAGTACATTGCAATTTTAATATAAGTTTTTGTACAAAAATTATCAACATAAACTAAGTAGGTACGTTTAAATTACATAATTTCATTAGGCTGTTAGGCTGCAATCTCTGTAAATCTTAATATAGTAATGAAACAATCTGAGTAATATGCAATCGAATTAATGATCTTTAATTAAGCAATTTTAAACTCTATCGGATCATTATTTTCAACGTAATGGAGCCTTGTGGAGATTATCAATATATCCAGTCAATAGCGACCTCTCTAACAAGCTACTAGCTTTGATCTACGACTATTATTGTTCTTAATTATAATCTATAAGAGCGGAGTGGCCAATCATCAACATTCCTAGCATGCATGTTACCGACAATGTGCGTACTGAGATTCCTGTCGAGTAACCAAGGCCAATTAGAACGGATAGAATTAGTAGTTCATCGTTAAGAAGTAGATCTTGTCTGTACAGGATGTCTCTCTAATTGTTTTTCCTGCATTGGGGCCGGTTTCTTGTACTGGAAAGATATAAAAAATTATACAAATAATTAATAGATGTCATCTGAAACACTCCAAGCTATTCAATAACATTCTGTTGATTTCAGCAACCACTTCGCAAGGCGGGATCAACTGAAATTAATTAAAATATTGAAAAGTGCTTTTCTAGATACGTATTCAGTTTTCAATGGTCCTGAACTGTTTGTGTCTAATTAATTTGCAGCAGAGCATTCAGTATTAGAGTTTCCTAGCAAGAAAATATGTTCATTACGTGCGCAAGTCTTGTAAGGATTTTATGAATAAAATTAAAGAAGCAAATCATTGCTTCTCGACAAGAGAAAACAAATCGAAAACCGAGAAGAGTTGAAATGATTTATATGTGATTAGTCTATTTGATTAATGCATTCAACAAATTAAATACTTCAATGAATTTTTTAACTCCGAGTAGGAAACATACGTACGTATCTTTGATGTAAATGATAGAATTATTGCTATTTGTAGAAAATAATTTTAACTTTCTGCAAGCCTTCTGCCAAACAAGAGCTAGTACGGATTTGTATACGGTTTTCCAATGATACTGAGTAGCCTTCCACTACAAAGGAGATTGTGGATCTGTTTCTATATCTCAACCGTTAGCCTTATTATCCGGTAAAAGTAGTATAACCAATTGCTTACAACAGATTTTGTAACCATTGTTCAAAAAACGCTCAGGTAAGACTGAAGAATGTTCTAAAGAATGTATTCTAACGTGATGTTAATGTTCTTCAATCTGAATTTCTATTAAGCGTTTGTTAAACTTATTTCTGACATTTTTATTGAGCCTGGAGATGGCCTGATTGGTATAGGTGTTACTTCAGTCTTCACAAAAGTAAGCCACCGATTCTACGACTTACTCAGTTTTTAAAGAAAATACTAGCAACAAGCCTCTAAAGCTGCAGTAGGTTCCTTCCCTTTTCCAGGTACAGTAAACAGTTTGTAAAATATACAAAATTGAAACGGTATGTTGGTGACTTTTTTATTATGTGATTGAAATTGAATTTTCTTAATAATCATTCTTTCAAAGTCAAATTTAGCAAAGAAGACCGCGACAACATCGCTTGTGGGACCGAAACCGTTTTACGGAATAGGAATGAACACTACGAGAACTTTAGGACATGGGGCAAAAGCTCAGAGGAACCTCCGGGAAAAATCTTCCTGGTCTGAGACATTCCTTGGAAATTTCAATAAGCAAAGAACAAGGACTATACTAGAACTAAGTAGGAAAAAACTACGTGTGCTTGTGGGTTCTCTCACAGGTTATTGCTATCTATGGGGACACATGACAAGGATAGGTTTGGAACAGAACAGTTACTGCAGGTTCTGCACGGCGGAGAACGAAAACTCAGGACAAATGATATCTAGGTGCACGACTATTGTAGCAGTTTGTACCAGTTATTTTGGCAAAGCTGTAACTGATGAGGGAGAAATCCCTCTTTGAATCCATCACAGCTATTAGGTTTATTAAAGCCCTTAGACTGAATGGGGAGGTATAGCTATCGCAATGCCATATCACCCTCAATTTAAATTTTAAATTCTAAATTCGAGTTTACCATTTAGTGATGTAGTAGTAATTTGCCTATCAAATAGGGACGTGCCCTGTGGAAGCCTCTTAATCATTCGATCATACGAACAAACAATTTTGAAAGTTATTTTAAAGCTGAAAACAACTTGACAGCAAGAGTGGTTTAGAAATCCATTTTTCTTTCCCTTTCAAAGATTGCACAATTGTCCAAGAAAAGGTCCTCAGAAACTTCACTGCTAGTGACCAAATTAAAAGACAATTTAAAAGAAATCACTATTCGATTCATGGCCAAGAGTGGATGATAGGTTAGATAGATTATATTACTCAATTAACTTCAGAAATTGTTTAGGATTAGTTGTGTTCGTATCCCTAGGAAACACTCCCGTGTGCTGAATCGTGCTGCGTCTCGAGCAATATTTGCTCCTTGATGTTTCTGACAGACACAATGGAGTATTTAGATAGCCAGATCTGTGTCTCGCTTTATTTCAAGGCTCGATAGATAGCACATCTATTATTACAGGTTTGATTTGGTTTTATTAGCACTAGCTTAAATAAAGCAGTATATTCCGAACGTGAGACGATTGTTTACTCAACTGGATTGTCTATCGCACTTGTATCAATTAGTTGTGCAGTGATCATGGTCGAAAAAAAACATTAGGAGCCATGTCTGGACTGATACCCAATGTTGAAGGTCCAGTAGTATGCAAAAGGCGACTGCTAGGTAGTGTAAAAATTCCGCGATGCTTTACGCAGTTCCGTCTGAAGCAAAGTTCTAAAGACTAGAAAACTAGCCATCAAATCAACAAATTAACGCTGCAAATATAGATGGCAGGAAAAGTGGAGTGGGTGGAAAGACCTTGGGGAGAAATAGACTACTATACCACGCTGGTGCTATCTAGAACACACGCTCCTTGAATCTATACAATGGTAAGCTGCCCAACTTATGTATACTAGAGGAATTGAAGAAGTTTTCAACCTTACCAGTATGATGAGAAACTTAACGGCATCAAAGGAGAAATTGTTAACTGCATACAGAACATTATCTACAGTAAAAATCTAGACTGGAGCAGATATTAGCCTGTAAAATAATATGACAACAGTTCCAGTGGAATATATAAGACCAGGAAAGGATTGTTAGTCGATAGAAATTTTACACTACCTGCAAATGCCATCGGAGCATGACGGATATTTCATGCCAAAAAATCTTGCATTAAGGTAAGTCAATTGTGTTCTATGAAGTGATGTAAGGAGGTAGTAGCCTTTTTTAAAGTTATTTACACTTAGTCTTAATTCTTGCGCTACTTCTTTCTACGCCGGTGCAGCTAGCAAAAAGCTTCTTCAGTAATCGTTTTATTTTTTTTTCAAGTACTGAACTGCATTCTACTGTACAAATAAATGGACAAAAATATGATGAACATTGTCGAACTGTATTTGTTCCCATAAATGTATTATTATTAGAAGAAACACAGACAAAACTTTTATTTCTTCTCCAAAATTCTTCTCCGATGAAATGCCAATAAAACTGTTAGCTTATTTATCTGGCAAACATTAAGTGCCTATAGAATTATATTTCCGCAATGTTTCGATTAATAACAACGTATTGTTGTTTTACTGTAGCTAAATATTTCCTCTCAATTTTGTATTTGCGGTCCAGTTTCCTAACGGAACACAAAGTTTTACATTGAGAACTTTTGTCAAAGACATTCGTTTCGTTGTTGGCATTTTCTTAGCTTCGCTTTGAGGAGAATATTTTCCTGTAATTGCTTTTCCACGGGCAATGTATTAGTGTTGGGTCAGTACATGTGTGGTTTAATTGGTAACATTCATTATGTAGCAGTGATTTACGTTAAACTTTCTTTGTTTCAATGTCTAGTGACAATTCAGGTTAGTTATACCTAAACTATTCTTTTACTAGAATAGGTACACTCATGGAAAGTAAAGATTGGACAGTTTCCATTAACAACGTATTGAAAGTGTCCAATCTTTACTTTCCATAAGTGTACCTTTTATTAACCCGTAACCGGTGAGGTTGAGTCTATCAGACTCCGGTAGTTATTATTTTCGCTGTAACTATCTTTTCTATTAACTGGCAAAAACACATGCCTATGTGCCTTTAGTTCGGGTACGTGAAATTTTATTGCCGCAATGGTTGGCAGTTCTACATGACAAGTGTATTATTGTGGTTCTGTTTCTGAACGAAAGGGAGTACGTAAGTTACGTAAGTTTTTGTGGTTAATAATGTTAATGTTTGCTTTCATATTTATGATATTTTAGATAGATTTACGTGCTAGTATTTCAAAAGACATTGTTAGATTGTATAATGATGACTATGAAAGTACGATTCTAAGATGGTATAATGAACTGGGTTCTGATGCGTCGGATGTAGAGGAGAGCAGTGATATTGTGAGTGACCACGAAAGCGATAGCAAGCAGTCTGCGGATGATGAACAATTAGTACTCGATGATCATTTAACGCAGCAATCTCTTTCAAGTGAAAATATCCACAACGATTCGTCGACAAAAGGAACAAACTTCTATGGGAAACATCGCCATAAATGGTTCTTTAATGCAGCCAACGAGAAATGTGCGGACCCCCAGCCATGATATCGTTCTTACGCTACCTGGACTATAAGGCGATGCACGAAATTTAGGACATGAAGCAAATGCGGTTAAAATTTGGAACCTTTTGTTCACTGCAGAAATAATAGCCATTAACGTAACTTGCACGAACAAAAAATTTGAGGAATACCACCAATAACGAAATTCGAGCATTTTTTGCACTACTTGTAGACATAACCATATTGCTACGGCCCTAGGTTTATAAGGACCTAGCAGGGGGTTAGCGGGTGCTCTTAGGGCGCCTCGCTCAGCAGGTACCACGTACTACGTTAAAAATACAAACAAATAACCACCTACCTTGCTGGATGTCCGTGGTTCTACTCTCCTTACAGGGGCAGGATGTTCTTTAAGGAAACAACTCTGTAGGCACAACTGACTATATATTTATTCTATGTTATCACTAGGTACGGCGGAGCGTCCTACCGCTACCACTGTCAACAGGTCGCTTACATCTAATCCCCCACAATACACGAAAATGCCGACTCATGTCCGGCCGATTGACGGACGATTAGGGACAGATCCACGAAAGGCGAGATTCCTTAATAACTATAACTTATACTACAGCCGGAGATTGACTCAGCATCCGGTATAGTTCATGGAGTTCAAGTGATTGACATATTGCTGAGCCATCTCCAATGCGATTTGTGGTAATATTGAAACCCTTTTCGCTACCTATGGAACAGGGAGGGAAATCTTTAGATGTGTCATGAGCGGAAAAAGGTCTTTTTGATGAGCCTTAGGTTTGACGACCCTGTAACTATGCCAGAGAGAGTTTTTTAACCAAACGATAATCAGGTGATCCTAACTGCCAATTGGCTGCTAACTCCATTAAGTTAGGAACATACAATTATCGTTTGGTTAAAAAACTCTCTCTGGCATAGTGACAGCCGTTCCTTCTTTTCTAACGCCATATTTTTTGACAACTGCAAAAAAATATTTACACCTGGTCCCAACATATGCGTGGATGAAATGCTTGTTGGCTTTAAAGGAAAATGTGGATTCCCGATGTATATACTTATATTCCCAACAAACCTCCAAAATACAGATGCTAGAAGCCATTGCGCCTATAATGCATATGTTTATAAGGGATAAGACTCGGATGGAACTGGTCTCTCTAATGAAGAGAAAAAGCTCAACCAACCCACACGACTAGTAGGGTCACTGTATGGAACAAACAGAAATATCACTGTTGACAACTGGTTTTCCTCGGTAGAGTTGGTTGAAGTCAGATGGTTTTACTTATGTCGGTACGTTAATGACTAGAGGTACCACCATAACTTTGGCAAATAAGAAGAACCAAGTTGATTCAACTGTATATGGTTTCCCCAAAAATATGGCACCCGTTTCCTAAGGTCCAAAGAAAAATGAATCCTTCAGTTTATCATCTCTGAAAGCAGTAAGCCAGAAATAATTGCCTATTCTAATTTAACAAAAGGCGGTGTAGATGCTTTGAATGAAAAAACCACAGGGTACAGTTCATCAAGAAGAACCAGATGCTCAGCAATGAATTTTTTTTTTAACTTTTTGACATAAGTACTTCATAGTAATTCATTTGTATTATATAATTGTTATAAAAACAACTCAACTGTGTCTAGATTTATGTTTATGAAGCAGTTAGCTAGCCCCTATATGCATGAAAGATTTGAGAACCCAAAAATCAGTACAGGCGTTAGAATTTCAATAGGGCGCATTCTTCCAATAGATACCATATTCCATATCTATAGGAAGATAAAATGGATGCTCGGAAATATTGTCATTTGTGTTCATCCAAGGTCAATAGGAAAACATCATTTTTGTGCACAGGATGAAAGAAACCAATATGCTGAAAATGCATTGAACATTACGAGTGAAATTGAATTTTGCTTTCTCGATTGGACGCATTTTTGACGGACAGAACGGTAAAAGCTTTCTAAAAGCACAGCATATTCTATCAACCAAAAAAGTAGCAAATCTGGTATTATGCGCTTGAAGTTACCAGAACCAAAAATCCTCTGTGATCTATAATTAATAGTTTAATTAAATCTATCGATAAATCTGAGGGCAATACTGCCACGAGTATCAACGATAACATATCTGGGATCGAAAGTTAGCGACAATGGCAAAGTAGACGTAGAAATTCTGAATCGGTCAAAAAGGGCAACGCAAATATTTTACCATTGTGTTAAATAACACAATTCTGGACAAAAAAGAAGTCAGTACAGCTACGAAAAGCAGAATTTATAATACGGTAGCAGTCCCAACAATAATATACGGAAGTGAGACCTGGCCAATGACGAGGAAACTGGAAAGTAGAATAACAGAAGCAGAAATGGAATACATAAGAAAAATAGCCGATAAAATAAAAAGAGATAAAGTTAGAAATGAAGATCTAGAAGAAATGACTAATCAAGAGCCAATTACGGAATTAATTGAACAGAAGCAGCTAAAATGGTACGGGCGTGTGCAGAGAATGTCGGCGGATGCACTAACGAAGAGAGTAGCAGGATCAAAAGTGGGCAAAAAAAGAAGAGTTGGTAGACCTGGCAAAACCATGGACCAGAGAGTTGAAGAACTAAAGTTAAAGAGAGGAAAATTAGTCAATGAGCTAAAACCCATAACGCAGGATAGGAGCATGCGGAGGACATGGGTGGAGACTCCACATCAGCTGACGCAGTAAGGTTGCAATGTACGTTAGTTCTTAAATCACATCATGTGTCATAATAGATTTAGAAATTTTCGCGAGAATGCTGAGAGCAAACTTGAAACAGGTAACAACTTTTCGAAATAAGTTGAATCCATTATTTCAACATTTTTTAATCAGAATTACTTTTAAAAGGAACTAATTTTCTCGACGTAAAAAAAATCCAAACCATCATCACCAACTCCGTATTAAATAAGTGTAGAATATTTTTTCTCACATTTTGCGCATTTTCCAGGGCCCACACTTTGCTGCCTGTGTATATGTCTCGTCTCCATAACGTTAATACGATATAATTTAGGGAATCCAGCGGAACGGCCATGTATTATTCATAAAATGAAATGGCGCACTTTATTTACATTTCATTTCAACGGGGGCTAGCAGTACCCGTCTACGTCACCTATATTTACTTTATAGAGGATGCCACGCGCTTTCGAGTTCCGCACAGAGTAGAGTCCATACCCTTCGCACCGCTGCCCCACCATATATCGTTCCCGTTCTTTTTTCATTTCCCCCATCTACTAGCAGCTTTCATCCTATAGCAGGTTACAACCTGATCTCACTCAGGTCGACTGCTGTGGTGCTTCGTTGATGTATGCGAATTAAATTCCGTTAAAAGTTTTCTTTTTTTATTCTTTTTCATCGCGAATTTGCTAAACATCGACCCCGCGGCACCCTACATCGGACAGAAATTAAATGTCAACCTTTCGCCCTCTTTTTTAACTTTCTTTGGGCGGTTCACGTATAAAGCTGCGTTTACACTAGGCGATTCTAAGTTTCTCCATGAGAATGGAAACATAATTAAAATTGGGACGCCGATGAATGAACCTGTATGTAGCGCAGTACCTACCTACTAAAAGTTTATTTCCGTATGATCGTGTAGTAATGTTTTGCCCGCAGGCTTTTTTCGAGTTTTCTTTCGTATATTAAAATATTACATTTCAACGAACTTAAAGGCTGAAGTGAAAATGTTATTCATAAAAGTATACATCTGAAACAATGGTTCAATATCCACTGAAATGAAAGGCGAGATTTTTTTAAAGCCAATGACGTTATGATTGCATTTGCAATATAGTGTCTTGTTGATGTAAGTCAGTAGCAAACGATATTACAGTAATTGCATCTGATGAATGATAAAGAAATTGCTTCTATAAGTTAAACGTTGTATGATACCACTGGTACTCCTTAGCATTGTTTTTGCTGTAACTGAGTCAGAACGTGACACAACATCTTTGGCATTGCTAGAGCTTTGCTTTGGGTTTTAGGCCATTAACAAATTAGTATTATGATCGACAGGGAAAGTATATACTTGCTTAGCTCAAGGTATTACAAACCGTTTTATAAGTTCCTTCGAGTTTGTAGTCAAAATGTAGAACATTTGGTGAATGAAACATAGTTTGTTGCATTTTTGGCGTCAAACTACCATTTACCAATTTTAAACATATGCCGGTTGGTCCATTCAGAACTGAATTAGCCCACTGTAGAAAAACAGTAACTAGGAGTGATTTAAAAATTTCCCTGTATACTAAGGACGATGGAAACCATTCAACTAAAATAAAATCATCTCGGACTTACTTCAAGCCACGCAACATTGATGCCTCTGAAAACAAACTTAGAACAAATTGCCAACACAGTTGCACAGAGTTGAATTTTCCTCAGTAGTGCAACATTATATTAGGAAATGACACCATATTGAAAAAGATTAATAAAAACAATTAATTTACCACGAGAACTGCCTCTAGAAGCCTGTAAATAAGTAAAGACGAGAAACTAATTCCGATGAATCACTCTGTATAAGTGGAAAGATTATCTTCTAGGTATAGACATTGTTTGTTGAGTGGTGTACCAGTTTATCACCCCAGAAACTAATTGTGCTACAGGTATCACGCTTTTGGACGCAAGCTCAGGCAACGGTCGCCAATTACACATTCCCTAATTAAATTTGGCCTGGTCTTGTAATTTTTTTTCTAATCCATATTCAGGTGTTAAATTGTGTAAGCTTTTGGTAAATAAAGTAGATTTTACAGCAATATTTGGGGTGTTAAACCCCTATTTACACTTTTGTGAATTTGCAAAAAGGTTTCTAATGCCAATCTTTTTATATCCGGACAAGAAACAATAATTTGACAAGATATAATACTTTTAAATTGGTTAAAGACGGTGTCGCTCGAGACTTGCGCCTTAGCTGCCACAGTAACGTAATGTTTGAGATCATTAGAAAAGTCACACTATCAGTCACCAACAAGGCTGCTAATTTCTTGAACGTTACAATCACTTAAAATTATATCCAATACTACTTGTACAAGTATTTTTTTCAGCACCATTTTTGTGTTTTTGTACTGCTTACTTACGGAAGGTGATGTCGATATGGTCACAACCTGCAGTAGGTACATTTAACGCAAGAAACACCGTTATGGGCATTTCATAAATGTCTTCAACAATGTTTGACTAAATGTCATTGTAATCAGTAGAAAAAGATACTTTATGATAACATAATTAACAAGCTGACTAAACTCTTGTTGATTTGTCAAAAAGGAGAATTTTGATTTTTTTACGATTATTTCGAAGACCAGAAAGAACTATTAACATCTAATGGTAGTTCTGAAACGATAGTAGAATTCGGAAAAACATGCCACATTTGACCTACTATGTAGCAAACATTCCACAACACTATTGAAATATTGCAAGTATTACTACATTTGAATACACGTAAAGATGAAAAAACTGAATGGAAGAAGGAGTTTCCTAGAAAGCACGTTTGCACTCGAACTCGTAATATAATAATTCATATTTCCGGCACCAAACTTATCCTGTAGCAGGACAAAATCAGAGATAGTGCTTGAATTTATGTTTGGATGATTGTTAGGATAGTTCGTGTAATTTGTACCTGCACTAACATCTGTATTAATATACTTCAAGATTAGTTCAATAGAGGGCATGATTCTAGAATGATAGTAGTAAAGGTAACAGTGTAGGGGCTTGCTATTTAGCAATGCAACCTAGCGAGTAAGCTTGGGTTAAAAATGCTTGCGCTAGTACAGGGGTGTCCAAAGTTTGAAGCTTTAGAGCCATAATGTTTTTTTCAGTATGTTCCAAGGGCCAAAACAGTTTTAATATTTCTGCCTTTAACTATATTTCTAGACTAATCGCAACGTGCGCGACCTAAGTAAACATACGCTTCTTTTGTATTTCAATTACTATTGTGTATTGTGGCTATGTACATATTGTACTACATAGTATCTATTTCAGCTAACAGGTGGCGCTAGTTGTAATTAAATGTTTGGGAATTACCGTGTTGGTTCGAGAAAGTTCTGGTTTGGGTTAGTGTATTCCGATCACTTCGAGATGTCAGTAATTGCATATAAAAATGCTAGTGGCGCAACCGCGAGTCAATCTGCGTAAGAAAGGCGAAGGAAGCGAAACTGTCTATTATGAAATAAAATAACACTCGCGCATAACAGTATTTTGATTTGAGTTATTGTTTTTATGTCTCATTTATTAGTATGAAAGGGAAGCGTAAAATAGACAGTGAATGCAGAACGCTGAAAAGAAATGGAACTTTCAGGATTTTGTGATTGACTACAGTAATAAGACGGTCTGTGTAATTTGTAATGAAGTCATAGCTGTTCTCAAAGAATATAACATTAAACGACGCTATGAATTGAAACATCTTCAAGATTACTCGAAATATATTGGAAGTTTGCGGATGGATTGATTGAATTGAAGCTTTTAAGCGCGGACTGAAATCGCAGCAACCTTTGTTTACCAAAGCGAATACTGAACAAAAGTCTGCAACTCCTGCCAGCTGCCGTGTGGTGCTTGAAAACGGAAAGCGTGGAAAATCATACACCGATGGAGATATGATAAAAGAATGCTTGATTGCATTAGCCGAAGAAATATGCCCCGAAAAGGTAGATTTATTTAAAAGTATCAGTTTGTCAGCAAGCACCGTGGCTCGGAGGGTGCAAATATATCATCTCAATTGTCTAACCAAAACGGACATTTTGAGTGGTTTTGTCTAGCCTTGAATGAGTCAACAGATATGTCAAATACTGCTCAGGTGTTGATTTTTATTTGCGAAGTAGATAAAAGCTATGAAGTGCATAAAGAACTTCTTGATATTGATAGTGTTCATGGCACGACAACTGGTGCAGATATTTTTAAGCGAATTGAAAATGCCATTAATAAAAAGAACCTTTGATGGAGAAACTTTAAATCTATTACAACTGATGGAAGCAAAAATATGTGTGGTAAAAATAAAAGAGTGGTTGCACTTGTGTCAAAAGCTGTAGAAAATAATGGTGGTTCAAAACCATTAGTCTTAGATTGTATCATTGATCAACAGTCCTTGTGCAGAAAATGCTTGGCTGTTCGAAAACCAGTTATATCAGTTGTTAACTTTATCAGATCCATTGGGCCGAATTACCGACAATTTGGCGAGTTTATAGAAGATATTAGATAAAGTGACTTAACATATCATACTACCGTACGCTGATTTAGTTTCGGAAAAGTTCGAAACGGCTTTTTTATTTTTTTTTTTAATGCGAAGCATCGCCCTTTTACCTATTCAGAAAATAGTGATTGGCTGTGGAAGTTAGCGTTCTATGTCGATTTGACAAATCATATGAACGCACTAAACTTGAGATTGCCTCTCCCCAGGCAGAGAATAATACTATTTCAATGGCAATTGCGTGAGGAATGTTTCACACATCTTAAAACATGGGAAATATTCAGCCACACAACAGGGACTGAATTTCCCATCGAGGCTTTGAGTGCTTTAAAGGTAAACTTTGATACTCGTTTCTTTCGATGTCATTGCGACTGAAATTAAGCTTTTTCAAAATTCTTTTGATTGTGACATTGAAACTCTGGCTGCGGAAGTCCAAATGGAAATTATTGATTTACAGTGCAGTGATATGATTAAGATTAAATATCAAAATTCATCTTTGTTGGAATTTTATTTCTTCGAATGGTACAATTTGGTAATTTGCATAAATATGCTAAGGTACTTGTGTGAGAAAACGTTTTCCAAGATGAAGTACTTACACAAAGAATGTTTAGAGATCTAAATTAACCGATGAGGATCTTAAATCTCTTTTAAGAATTGGTACAAGTAAAATTGATCCACAACTACAAACTATTGTCGGTGGAAAATCACAATTACATAAATCTCTTTGGTGTTTTTTGTTTTCTGGGATTAGTGGTATTCATTGCACTTACTTTTTAGTTATAAACATGCTTAAGCTTAGATACTTAAGCTAACTTTCCTGCATCATCCTATCTGTCGTCAAGTTTTACCTTGTAAGTAAACCAAACCGAGTAATTATCATTCTGTGTTTTCTGCTTCAACTTATCACTTATCTATCTCTCTAATGGTAACAACAATAAGATATTGGGTGTCGCGGGCCGGGTTGATGGCACTGGCGTTGGAACAACTAGATATACCTGGCTTACCAGCTTTTCTTTAGTAGAGAAACTGATAGATATTGTTCACATAGGCACTATAAGAAAATATAAAGCGTAGATTTCTCTACAACTTTTAACAAATAAAAATACCACTATATTCTTTAAAACTTGCTTTACTTATTATTAAACTAAATTGATCTATACGTAAAACAAGTTACTTTGCGGTATTTTTAGGTAAGATTCGTAAAAAATTAAGATTTCGTTTTTTTAAGCGAAGAAGATATTGGGCTGTCCTGCTAGCCCGTGCGCGTTATTACGTTACAAAATAGGACCTGCCCGCTGTAGGGTTGATATACCTACATCCGTGCAGCTGTCATTACAACAGCACTGATATAAACTTATTAATTCAATCCGAAACGCAATAACAGCTTCCTATTCTGCAATTTACTAACAGCAATTCACTAGTGTCAATATCGTTCTACTCCATTCCAGGTATCAACTTTGTCGCTTGCAATTACACATGTATCAAAGGAATACCATAGCGTAAGGGGGAGTAACGTAAGTGATAATTAATCATAAAGTATCAGCCCCGTTGGAATATCTATCTACCACAGGTAGATTCAATTCGAATGCAATTGATTACCTTTGTCGAATTAGTACTACATACTAACGCTTAACGTTTGTACTATCGAGGGCAAGTTTAATGCATCAAACTACAATAAAACGCATCTATTGTGGGCTTTCCGTTCTGAATTGTCATTGAAGTAAACATAACTGGGCAACTGCAATAAGCCGTATAGCCGCAGGCCAAAGGGTAGGGAGCATTTAAAAGAATTTAAATCTAGTAAATTGTGAATATATTGGAAATAAATATGTTGATACTGAATTCAGGTAGAACGGAGAGAAATTATGATAAAGTATAGTCATTATTTTATCGTGCGAAATATTGTTTAAGTAATAATTACAAACATTATAAAATTAGAAACTTTAATATTATTTTCTTAGCATTCGCTAAATGTTTTAATTGAAACAACAAAAACTATACAATATATGTATGTCTTAAAGATATACAATATACATATTTATAGTGCTTTTCAAATTGCAAGAAACTAACTTTTAAATCCTTAATACTTTTATTGCACCTCCGGTAGTAATACTCACTGAAAGGGTACGGGTTGCCTGCTTGCAGCATATGAATGCAGGGGCCGGATTGAGTAAAAATTACGGCACTATAAGGTAATAGTAAAACGCTATTTCAATTGTAAATATATATAATAAATAATATACATTAGGTTTATTTACAAAAAATAATAAGTGAGATATATGAAGCTTAACAATTAGTTGGTAATGCACAATAAAATTGTAAGTCATGTTTATATAAAAGTAGACCGTGGCAGTATTATACAATATAATACTATTTATATATTTTTAATTGTCTTGTATATTGTTCCGATAGGCATTTTGGTTAATTGCGACGTTCGTTGAATGTTCTTGGTTTGTCCTTCGTTATTTTCTTCCATCAGAGTATTATAGATATTGAGAAGTATCTGCTTTGCATCTTGTGATAAATATTTTCTCTTCCGTGCTCCACTTTCACATGTGCATCACTATGCACATCACGATCACTAACACACTCAGCAAAAGGTCGCCACATGTTCGTGAAAATTCAAATAAGTATACAGCAATAAATGTTAACAACAAATGATAAGTAAACTAAATATTACATGTATATATACCTACCCCCAAGTACCATTAACAATCATTACAATTAGATGACAGAATATTAGTTGAAGTATTATTGCCAATATATCATTTGCGTAAAAGATAATCAGATAAAAATAAATGAGGCCGTAATTCATACTTAATACGGCCCGGCGATTCATATAGTGTAATTAAGCAGGTAAACAGTACTCTTCTCAAGAGTATTACTACCTGAGGGGCAATAAAAGCATTAAGGATTTAAAAGTTAGTTTCTTGCAATTTGAAAAGCACTATATATACATTTCTACCGTTACTTTTCGTAAGAAGTTTTAATCCTTTCAATAATTACTGCACTTACAGTAATTTTAAAGAGATTAAGAATTTAAAGGCAATAATAGTATTATAACATATAACATAACAATTAACACTTTGAATTATAATTTTATAATCAAAAACTAATCAATCCTGAAATACTTGGAAACTCTAATTTTACAAGATAACTAAGAGGTTGTGTCATCTATTATATTAGTACATAGTTATATAACTTTAGGCCCAAAATTTTTAATAGATAGTGTTTCATTAGACGAATTAATTTGTAATATAGTGTATATTATTCAAAATTCAGTAGAGTCACATATGTATGTACATAAAACAGATTGCGGAACAAGTTAGTAAATATAATATCCAATTATACAAATAGAAATAGTCGAATAGAGAACCTAATCGCCAAAACTGTAGGTACTGGTCGAAGGAAAATTTACATTTGTACAACGTCACGAGAACGCAGTAGGTATCCTGAAACAGTAAACGCTTGAGCAGAAATTATTATAATATTATGGGTAGATACATTTTTTATCGATGGTAACCTAAATGCAGAAAAATATTGTCAATTACTACGGAATGGAATTATTCCAGCCATAAATGATCAAAATTTAGACCAAATCTGGTACCAATGCGATGGCACGCTGTCTCATTATTCGAGATGTGATTTAGTGATTTTAAGCGAAAGATTTCCTAATCGATGGATCGAAAGAGGGGGAGCAATTAGTTGGCCACCAAGGTCTCCAGACTTAAATCCGTTGGATTTCTTTTACTGGGGAAGGGTAAAATCCTCAGTGTACAACAATGTTCCTCTAGGCAGCATTGAAAAGTTCAAAAATGGAATTCAGGAGGTTTCTCGGGAAATTACCCGTCAACAAATAAGAAACGTTAAATGATATCGAAGGCTTCCACGGCCCGAGTCTCTATAATGAGGGTTTGCGGGTGTTGACCGTGTCATGGTTAGTAAAATATATACAGTACAAAATAAAAAATAAAATGCACAAGATATACAATAAACGCGACGTTTTGCCAATAATGTAAGCGGCTTCTTCAGGAGCAAAGAGGTTAACTGAGTGGGTACCAGAAGGTCACGGTAACTCGACGTGTAAACCACGCTAGAGGCGAAAACCTTCTGGTAGGTGAGGGGCGTCAGAAGGTCACGGTAACTCGACGTTAAAAAAAAAACCAAAAACCTTCTGAAGGTCAGAAATATTTCGTCTCTAGCGTGGTTGACGTTTTAAATGAATTTTATAATAGATTAGGCTACTGTTTGGCTGTTAACGGCAACCTTTTTAAATTATTTTGGTATATTATGGTATGTGGTGTAATTTGAAAAGCATTTAAGATGTAAATATATTTTATAAGTTAAAAGCAAAATTAGTTAAACTATGTACAATTTTAAATTATTCATTGTGCTCAAAAGATGTTTTTTTTCTGTAAGTAACCATAACAACATTAACTAAATTCATAATGTACGATTTTAAATTATTCAGTAACTTGGTGTAACATACCATACGCGTGTTATGCACATCTATTGAATTGTCTCCATAACAACGTCGGTTGAAGTATGTGCAGCGTTATGTTAAGCTCACTCTGTATAATAGCAAACAATATTTACATTTGCGAAAGAAACAGCTTGTGCTTACAAAATCTAGTTAAGAATTCTAGTCAGCATTACTTCTTAATATAAAGAGTAAATGCGACTATTGTAAATGAAGTTATAATATATCGCTTTACATTTCTTGCTAATCTTTCTACCTGAAATTTACCTGCTAGGTATCCGTCTCTAATTCTAATTACAGTCGCCCAGTGCGAGTGGTCAAATGTGTCGAATACCTGCGGAAGGACATGTCGCTTGAAGTCTGATTCATAACATTTGCCCTCGATAGTACATACATACATATTATGTACAGCGTATTCATTTGAAAACTTACCACCGTAAATTCCTGGAAATCTGGAAAATTATGAAAAATTTTGTGAAACACGTAGAATTTTAATAGTCTTTTGAAATACTACATTTTGACGGTTAGTTTTTTGAAATTGATCGATTCGTTGTCGAAATTTTATATGTCAAGAACTAAGTAAAAATGATTTTATCAGAAGGATAGAGTTTTGTCAACGGATTACAACCATGATTAATAATAATAATCCATTTCAGTGATGAATGTATTTTTTATTTACATGGATTTGTAAATAAACATAACTGAAGATATTAGAGTAACGTAAATCCTCATCTGCTTGTAGAAGGACATACCCAGTATCCTGAAAAATTAATCTATGTACAGGCATCTTGGGGGACTAAATAATCGGGTCATTATTTTTTAATGAAAATCTAAATGGCGAAGCATATCTGGATATGCTATAAAATACTATTCATCCATTGATTCATCAATTCGACTCTCTAGAAAACCAACTGGATAAAGATGGTAATCTCCTACTTGATGAGAATGAATAACATTTTCAACACGATGATCTTCCTATGAGGATCTATAGAATGACTAGCAAGATCGCCGGATTCGACGCCACTTGACTGTTTTCTATGGGGTTACTTATAGTCTATTGTACTAACCCTTCAACTTGCAAGTAGAAGAATAGCAGAATAGAAGAACTTCGTCACATGATTACTGCAACCTGATGCGGAATTCAAAGACAAGAAGACTATCAAAATAAAGTATTACTCAATATCCCTTTCCATTTAAGGTTTTTAAGGGGGATAGCTCCCGGGGGTAGGGTGTTCAAGAAGGTGAGCCAATTTTTACATCAAAAGTTGTCCCCCTCTTACGTGTTTCATAACATTTTTCATAATTTTCTGGACTTCCAGAAATTTACGGTGGAAAGTTTTCAAATGAAAACGCTGTATGTATCTAACGTACATACATAGTAATGTATGACCAGTTGTATATAAGCAGATTGTATTCATATCTTTATAGAGGTAAATCTGTTTTGAATGCATCTGTGTGCAGCCTGTTTTTCCCCTGATAATCTTTTTCAAATTTAAGCTTCGTAGAAATCTAACTGAAATATCTTAAGGCACCGTCCAGTGTTTCCAATTCGATATAACGCATATCTAGCGCCTTTCGAGGCAAAGAAAACATATAAAAGAAAGGATATACATACATATATTCAGAATACATTATCCGACTTTTTTGTTCGTAATATGCAGGGAAACCAAATATACGGACGAATATGTTATTTTCTCGCAAGGTTAGGAATATCAGATATGTATATCAGTAGACCTTTGACAAATAAAAAAAAAACACCATCTCCATTTAGCACATAATAAATTAATAAAATTGATGACTACATTTTGTGACAAGATTTATATCAAACAAAACTACAAATTTGCAGAGGAACTAATTATAACAAGCTTTTCATTAACACTACACAAAAAACACTATAATACCTATGTGAACACAGCTTAAACAACTCGTGTGTAGTAATTTTTAAATTCAAACCTGAGAATGAGGATAAAAAATTTCAACCTATGACCGACAGTTTTGTTTCAGTCTTTTTTGTCTAGGGTAAAGGGTAGTGAGGTTGCTGAATGTTTTTTATGGTTTCAGCTGTGGTCGACACCTTAGGCGAAAATGTAAATAAACGTATATGTATACAATAAAACAGCAAAAACAAGAGCGAGATGTAGGTCTAGCGTTTATTTGTGTGGATTTAATCTGTCTAATAAATCTTTTCCGCCTTTTTTGCCTAGATTGGGGAACCTGTTTCGCATACATTCTCTGAAACTTAACAAACAATATAAATTTATATTTCTATAACATTTTCGCTTAGTATCTGATTTGCTTGACGCAATAAAAGTAAAAGTTAAACTTCCAGTATGATTACGTTTATACGATGTGTATTATTTATGGCGGTGAATGGGGTTCAGGTATTGTAGTAATGTGAAAACTTTATCTATGGAAAAGTTTCCGAAAAGGATGAAGTGGATACTCTGAAAAGTTTGTTTCAATAGAAGTGAATTATGTAATACTGGATTGTTATGTAATAATTATAATGAGAAGACCAGTTTATAAATAATTTACTTTACAAAACAAATAAACGAAGTAAACTAGATCCCCTGTAAAAAATCACTAAATTTTACTTCCTTTCATTTCGTAAATGCAGCTAACTTTATGATGATTTATCTTTAATTATTATTTTTTAAATTTAATTCTTTTTGCTTTTTTCACGTCTAGCTATTTTTTTATAGTATCGTCAAATAAAATAAATCTACAACTAAAACATTACATTGGAAGTATGTCAGTAAAGTAGTCAGTACAGTAATGTATGTAAGTACATACACGCATATGTTGGTTTTAAAGTATATGAACCTCTCCGATTATGTGATAATCCGAATACATACACTTAAATTTATACAAGGTGGCGCAAAAGTAGTCATTTTTGCAGATGGCGCTAAATGTCACTGTGCTTTGACATTTATGATGTACCTACACAGATATATTGAAATAGAATAATTAGAATAGAATAGACACCTCAAGAACATGGAATTATTGTTATTTGACAAATTTTCAGTCTGTTGTTTTAACACAACGTAAATTTCGTCGTCATTTCGGGTTCTAAAGGGTTAAAACAGCAGTTATCTGTTCGGTATCTGGCAACTTAACAAAAATGAGTTTCTCGAACAACAAATAGTGACGTCACAGGACACATCTGTCCTCGTAGATTATCTGCTCCAACTCCTGGAGTCACCTGTGGGATAACAAACAGTTTTAGTAATTTTTTATTGTCATGATGCTGGACATGCTTTCGTCGTTAGAGTCAGCTTGCCATGTTTACTATATTTGTTACATTGTTTACGTCATTGCTTGATTCTTTCTATATTATACACAGCGCTCAACAATGATTGAAAGGTTATTTGAATCGCACCCGCTTTTTTTATGTTGGCTCTTCTATAAGCGATATCTCTGTTTATTTTTTCTGCACTTAGATCCAGTTTTCCGAGTGTGAGATTTGAAGACTGTTCAAAATCTTTTTGAATCTCGATTTTCTTTTGGCATAACTGATTTCCTTCTTCAAGCCAGGAACATATTTTTTTCTAACGAAAGGATCTGGGGGTTGCTAGATACTTTAAAACTAAACTGGCAGGGGCAAAAATCGCAATTTTAGGGGCTTCCTACTACTACTGGATAGCAAATTTTCTCAGCTTTCAGAATATGCATTTAGAAATATTTCTTCCTTTGATAGAAACTTTGGAAAAATCGAAAAAAAGTACAGAGATTTGAGATCCTAGCCCTTATTTATATAACAAAAGCCCTTTAGCCCAAATCTGACACTTTGTTGTATTCTTTTTTTTAACGGACGTAGCCGGTCTAAAGACCGGACAAGAGGACCGTCAGAACCGCGCCACATTTCCCCACCTGGAACCGCCATTCATGGTATAACTTCAGTTGGCGTTCGGGCTGTCTTTTCTTATTTTTTTTGCCGAGTTTTCCCTACGTTCGTGCGCCATCCACCAGGTGATTAGGGGTTCGGGTTGGCACTAGACATAAACACTGCCTGTTCCAGAGTTGTTCGACTGCCTTTCAAATTCCTCGCTCTCTTTTTGCTTCATGATAGCTGTTACCATGGTGACTATCACTCTCCAATTCTTCCTGCTGGTTATCATGATGTTTATTATTGTATCCGTTGTCAGTGGGACGGTGAATCTATAGACTGTTTCCCTCGATGACTACAATTCATCTACTCTTCAATATTTTCAATCAATCGTCTAGTCCACTGGGCCCTTACTGTTTCGCTTTCCCATCTTTTCTGCCAGTGTTTTAGGGTGTTTTGCCTGGCTTCTAAGAGACGTTTGCCTACCTCGCCTCTATGCGAATGGGTGTGGATTCTTTCTAGAGCTATAAGATCAATGGGTATGGACCATGTTATCCCTTGCAGCGAAAAGCCCGACACTGTCCTGTATGCAGATGCTACTCGCAGTACCATACTTCTCTGACCTCTAGTAAGTTGTTCTGCGTATTTCTTCCGTTCTAGGGCTTTGATCCATATCGGCGCTCCGTATAACAATATGTTGTGTGTGACACTAGCTAATATGGCTCTCTTAGTGCTCCTGGGCCCTCCAATGTTGGACATCAGCCTTGTGATTTTGGCAGCCTTTTCTTCGGCTTTGTCTACTACCGTACGTATATGCTGTCCATAGTTCTCCTTCTCATCAATTATGACGCCTAAGTCCTTGACGGTCTTCTTAGGTACTATACTCACCCCGTTCAACATAAAACTTATACAGCTACGGTTTATTCCTCTTTATTGTATTCTATACGGCCAATTACAAATATATTCAGCATTTCAGCGAAATCGGCGCGATCGACATTTTTTTTAAAAAACGCAAGGTTAGGTATGGAAAAAAATGTGAGTTTTTAAGAATTTTGGAAGGGCGCTCGATTTCTTTCAAATTTTGGATATATATATATGCATTTGACCATGCTGAATACAAAAAAAGTTAGGTTAAAAAGATTTATATAGCCAAAAAATTTATAAATAGCATCTAAGATATCAAATCCTAGCACTTTTTTCGATATTTACTCCCCTCAGAGATGCAGCCATCCACGTAGCACCAACTTGAATACAAAAAATTGAAAGGGGGAAATTCAAACGTTTTTCAATCATATATATACGCTCTGTATTTAGCGGTTAAATCTACCTTGGCTATAGTATTTCTCAGTTATAAGTTCCACAGTTAACGTGGAAAGTTTATCTCTTCCATATTCGAAAGATACCTACCAACAGGATAACTCTGTTATATATCTACAAGATACATGTTGTGTACCAGAAACCGCGCATTAGTGATTAAAACTGCTTAAATAATAGAAATAAAATATAGGTCGCATTGAAATAAATAATAATTAGTTTGCATTGAGTCTGATCCATAAGCGTTGTATTAAAATACTCGCCAATAATATTCGATAACATCCAAAAACAATAAACCTCTTTTATTTGCTGCAATTTACCAAATACAGTATTAATAGTTTCATAATTTTTGTAAAAATATAACGAAAAATCATACACACATTACGGAATTAATAATAGTAGTTTATAACGCGGAAATATATAAACCCCATTCAGAAATAAATTACTGTTATAGTAAATCAGCTGTTTGTGAATATAGATTTCAAATTTTGTTTCCGAATCAGTTATGAATCTGTGCATAACTTTCTAACAAAATTGTTCAAACCACGTAACAATAAGTCATATATACACTCATTGTCAGTGACATTAGAAGTGTTACACCCCAGAAGGAATAATTTCTTCAACTTTATTTTTGGCATCAAAATGACTATATTTGAAGCATGCTATGATAAGAATGGCTACTTTTTATTAAAAAAAATCTCCTATGTTTTTTCTGCGAAGGGATTCATGTTCATGAGAGCTAATATTGAAAAGTTTAGTTATTACGTGTCCGTGTGCAAGTGTTAAGCCTAACAGAATGCTTAGAGTTTGAAGACGTCAAAACTATCATCGTGTTTGTGACTTTTAGGCTGTGTTGCTTTTTCAGCAAAAGCATATCTTGTACTTATTGTACTTAATGACGTAGTTCAATTATGTTTTTAGAGTTTGACAGTTAACGTAAAATGAATTTATCTTGGGCTCCAAATTAGGTCTCCACAGTCACCAGAACTGTTGAATGAATTAAGAGTTGAAACTGACTGAAGTAGATATATTTTATTATTTAACAAAATAATCATTAACAAATATTTAATACACGGATGCTTGAGGGCTTCTAGCCCTTTCAAAAAAAAATTAGTCTTGGCCTGCAGCCGTTTGTTACACAAAAAATTAATGTTCTGTTAAACTTTTGTCAATCTAGAGAACATATACATATGTGTAATACTCTAATGGGATTAAATCTGTGGGATATAGCGCAGGTCTTCCAGTAATTCAACGAGTTGCATATAGGAGCAACGCATTCTACACATACTACTGCTTGTTGCTCTAATTTTCTTCTTCAAGATTCTTTAGAGATTCGATTCCACCTTTCGTTGTCCAATCCGTCATAATATTAGCAATACAATTAAAGATTTCTTGATTTTTTTTGTAAAGAAAAAGAAGTTTATTTCTAAGAAATGGTAAATTTTATTTCGATCAAAATATTTTTCCTATAACTTTCGATAATCTTTCTGGCAATTTAAGACTTCCATCGAAAAAAATTGTTTGTCTTTTGATAGAAATTTCTATATTTCTTCGATGCACTTTTAGATTTCTTTTGACTTTCTGAAGTGCTTCAAAAGCGTTTTGCATTGATCGGAACAAGTAGTGATCTGGTGAATAAGAAGCATGCGGTAGAATTTCCCATTTAAGTGCTTCCAACGTATATTTTTACTGGTTTTGCGGCATCTAGTCGAGCATTATCGTGTGACAAAATAACTTTACATTGAGTGTAAACGTTTCTCGTTCAATTCTTGGTTCAAATTTATTAAATTTTTCATAGCAGTAACAGTTTCGTTCGGTTTTAGGAGTTCATGGTACACCATTCCTTTCTGATCTCCTTCAAATGCACAACATAACCTTACTTCCACATGCCATGCTTCGTTTTACTGTTGATATGAATGATTGGTCTGGATGAACGTAAGATTTTTGCGTTCATGGTTGTTATAATTAAACCAGTTTTCATCGTTAGTCACAATTTAATGCAAAAAATGAAATCTTCGGTATCTTGTAAGGAAAGAATTTGCAAACCACTAAACGATTTTCAATGTTGGATTCAGGCATTTACACGTTTGCTTATGGCTGCTTGAGTGATTTTTAACTGTTTTGTAAATTCCTGATCTGTTTGAGCGGGAGTTTTCTTCAATAGTGTTTCCAAGCTTTTATCATTGATTTTTTTTTGGTTGAAAATTAAATTGTAAAATTGAAACAAAACTATTTCCAGTGCATCTTGGATCCCGCAAAAAAATTTAGATTTTGGAAAAGCGTGATACCTTCAACTCCGGGACTACTAGTTTATTTTTGGATTGTAACAATGTACGCATGTTCCATCCACGGCCGCAAAACAGTTCAAACATGCTTTTTTTTCTTCAAATCGGCCGTCATACTGCCACTCTTACTCATTTGTCTGTACGGTTTAAGCATCTACAAATCTATTTTGCAGAATCCTTTACGTAAACCAAAAATCGACATAAACTCTAGTATGGATGGAATCATATTACATATTTAATGTCTCAGCTATATTTTCAGCGTAGAGGCAGACATCATTCATCCTGGTAATTATGTTTCAATTGTCTAAAGAAAAAATACACAATAATTTAAAAAAATGGTATTACAAATGGCCTAAGCTAACTTGATATCAATGCCTTTGGTAGGTATATAAAATTTATGTTGCAAAACTTAGTAGTTAAATCTAGAAACTTAGCATCAATGCTAAAAACACCAAAATAAGAATATTAGGTAATTACGCAACATGGTTAACATGTACTACCATCACTACCATCAAATTAAGCAAACAATCTACTTTAAGAGCCAAATTAAACTAAACTAAACATACGAAAAAGTAAACATGTATCTACCTACGCGTAAAACTAAATATTATCTGAAATTGGAAAATAGATGTCTAAACATTTTTATATTTAAGATACCGTATCTATATAAAACACGTGCGCACATCCTCTTTCTCGATGTCTAACGTCAATGTCAAAAATACCTTATCTAAAAGAAGCTTTTTTTGGGTGTTTGCCTAACACTGAACTAACCCCCTACATTACTATGTTTATACAGGAAAAGCGATGGAAATAAAACACTGCAGAAAGTACATATTCTCTAACCGAACTCGTGTGTCATGCTACGTCACGTTTTCGTGCTAAAACCTGAGATTTATGAAGCTTGTTTGATTTAATGCTCCATTTTGCGATATATATACACAACACACACGACCATGCTACATTCTGGTTACACGCTTACCATGCTGGATTTTAGAACAACAGCCTGTGTAATTTGTTACCCTCCTATCAGTTCTAGGTAGCTAGTTATCTCTTGCATAATACCAAGTCGGAAAAAAGAAAACTAGAAAGAGGGAAAGAATTATTACGTCGTTTTATTGTCGATTATAATGGTAGGTTAAGAAAATAATGACACCCTTAATGTCACTTAATATGTCGATTAAAAATGAGGTTATATTATATAAAACGAAATTGTGTTTATTTGAGCGTTGCGTTTTTATTTATCATATCGTATTGCTCTCCTAACAATTTGTTTTTCAATTTTACACTTGATTAAAAAAAGAAAAAGATAAGCAAGCACCAATTATAAACTTTTTTCATCTTCTTGTTTCACAGAGAGCGAAGGTGCTCCACCTCTCGGGCGACAACAACGTGAAAATGAATCTCGAGAGAGGGAATTGAAAAGGGAAGAGAAAATTAATCACGGAGTATAGTGTCTAAGTGGCGGGGTGAAAGAAAACCGTTCTTCTTTAATGTCCCTCGATTGCTTGGCAATTTCCTTTATGCGGTGACCGTTTTATTTTATTGGCCTCATTTGGGAATGTTTTCGTTTGATGTGATATTTAGAGCTGTAATAACGCGAAAAAATTATATGTAGCAGAAGTTCACCAGTGTAGAAACTAAATAATTAGAAGTATAACGTATGACAAAGGCAACAATGTTGAAGATCCTCGTACGATAGAAACAAAAATGTATCACATCTGAAGCAATTTCTCATTCGATTTACTACGGGCATTATGTTTAGTAACAAACAAGCATATCGTAATGTTATGTACTCTAATAATCTGATATTATTAGAGCGAACTTTCTACAAATGCATTAAGTAGCGAATGGCAGAATTGTGATTAGGTCCTTACTTAGTCAATTACATTTGCAGCGATTAGCAACTGGTTAGTTTGAATGGATTTTACATTTGTGAAGGTCCAAAATGAGCAGAATAATAATACAAAAATAAAATTAAACTAAATTCATGTGAAAGAATTAGATTAACAGCTAATCCAAATAAAGTGGATGTATGTGTGACTTAAATTTTTTTGCAAAATTTGCAGTGATGGTTGGGAACTAAGTTGTGATGAATATACTAAAGTCGACTGGAATGAAGACAGTGAAGATGAAGATAGAGAAACTCAATAGTTTTTCAGGTAACACCGTTGGAAAAATTACAACTTGGAAAAATATCTTCAATTATGAAGATGATCCAAAAGACGAACATATTTGTCTTTAAAATTTTTGTTCTGTGCAATATTATTTAGAAACATATATTGGGTGCATTAAATTTCTACGAATACTTCCACTGGAGCACCAAATTTAAAGGTCTCTACTATAATGGCAGGTACATTGCCAATATATAGGATTTATCTCTTCCGAGTCAATATTTACATTTAAATTATTGTGTAATGGCCAATAATTGAGTGAGTGAGAAAACAACATTCCGAAATAAAAGGAAGGGCTGCGGTGCTCGTCATCAATATATTAAAAAAAAAACAAAGACCAGGCGCCTTTATAAATGTCGTACTAACTACATCAGATGATATTAGTCCTCACTTTAAAGTGCTTATATCATAGGACGACAATTTAATGTTCTCCCGACACTACAAGAAAAATTTACGAGACTTACAAAATAGCGAACGAGCTAAAAAGAAATAACAGTTAGGCATTGCCCCTATAAATTTACGCAAGATTAGAAAGAAAATATCTGCAATTTAATTGATGGCGATTCCACTCTAACACTAAAATGAATAAAAACCAAATTGTTAGAGCACGCGTTTCTTTTGTGCGAGAATTTTATTGACGAATTTGGGATTCAAGTGAATTCTAGAAGATCTTATGGAAGATCACAGAAAAATAGTAGAGCCAACAAGGTTAAGGCTCAATTAAGAGGTCGATTGCTGCTGCAATGTGTATTAGTTTATTATACCAAGTGACTATAAATGTTTGTAACAAATATATACTTTGGCAACACTGAAAAATTGACTTGCCTGGTTATTCATTGTATATAGTAAACAATCCACCACTTTGTAGGTTATGTCATTTGTATCATATGGATGCGTTATGCATGTTTTTTTACTGATACCAGAAGGAAGATTTATAGAAAACGATGGACGAAACAAGTTTTTTGAGCGCATATTTTAAACGACTCAACAAAAATTATTCAAAGAATATGCTCAAAGTGTCGACCTTGCACTGCTAAACAACACTATATTCGTAGTGGTAAATTGTTAAATACATTAGTTAACATTTCAGGTCCTATATTTGCTATTGCCTCCTCAGTAGCGTTCCGTAACTGTTGTAAATTCTGTATTTGATTCCGGTATATTGTGTTTTTCAAATAAGGGAACAAAAAGAAATCTAGCGGCGTCAAATCAGGAGATCTACTTGGCCACAAACCTACACTAATCAAACGGTCTGGGAAGAATTGCTGTAAATAATTCATTGTTATTTGTGCAGTGTGTGCTGTAGCTGAAATTTGCTGAAAATAACCACTCGTGAACTCTATGTCATCCAATTGATTTATAAATGATTCCAAAATAATGGTTTGATAGCGTTGAGCATTAATCGTTTCTTGAAAGAAGATCGGACCAATAATTCTTTGTCGTGACATTGCCACCCAAACACCGATTTTAACTGGATGCAATGGCACTTGGATTAAGTTCTGCGGATTCTCTGCCGACCAAGTTCTGAAATTCTGCGAAATAACATAACTAGACAGATGAAACCAAGCCTCATCGAATAAAAAGTGATATTTTGCTGGTCAATATTATTATGCAGATTGTTATTATACCAGTAACAAAACTGTGTCCGTAATACGAAATC
Source organism: Popillia japonica (assembly GCA_004785975.1). Taxonomy (NCBI): domain Eukaryota; kingdom Metazoa; phylum Arthropoda; class Insecta; order Coleoptera; family Scarabaeidae; genus Popillia; species Popillia japonica. The sequence continues at coordinate 40,444 of SMLS01072747.1, forward strand.
AGGTGGTTGAAGTTGCTAAACAATTGTAAATTTATACGGATGTAAATGTAAATGCTTTTTTAGAATCTTGCGAGTGGATTCATAGGAGAGTTCTGGAAAGCACGTAAGAAAGGTTAAAAGGAAATAATAATAATTGATAATGGGACTTTACCTATTTGTTGAGATAAACGACGTACTGAAATATGAGGATTGTCTGCAACACGTTCATTAATATTATTCAAAACATCAGGTATAGCAACAGTGGGACGGCCAGTAGATTTACCTTTAGCCACATTACCGGTGTTCAAAAACCTTTCAACGATTCTTGTAGTGTGTATAGTAAAGCTACGGTAATCAATTTGGTCCTCTGGATACATTGCAACAAATTGCTCAAAAGTTGATTGCAGCGAATATATCCAATTACCGTCATCATTTTGTAAGCCGCTTCGAAAATAAGCCATTACAATAAATGTATTTTGCTCAATAGTAAATACCATTGTTAAAATAAAATTGAGTGCTTTTATTCGTATGACATTTGCTTTGACAAATATGACAAATTTAAATTTAAAAATCAGGTGTGCTAACATAAAATTACAGAAGTGTTGCCAGCTTAAGTCAAAAATTTACAATCATTTATAGTCGCCCGTTATTTATCCTCCATTCAAAACAGGCCTTACAATTTAGAACACTGTGGAGTATTCTTGACATCTTTGATTGACCAAATAGCCGAAGATACTACAGAAGGTGCATATTTTGTCATGGACAACGTTCGATTTCATAGAACGGATGTAATTCAACAGCTGATCAGACCTCATGGACATGTACCAGTATTTTTGCTCCCGTCCTCTTTTAAACCCAATTGAAGAGCTGTCTAGCCAATGGAAAACTATCATAAAGGGAAGTCTATGGATGAAAACCAACTGTACTTCAAATTCATGATGTTTCTGAAGCTGTAACACAAGAACATTGCCAAAACTCTGTTCAACATATGAAATCATATTTAGGCGACTGCCTCGACAGAAATGAAATTTTGAACTAGACTAGTACGTATTTTTTAAAAGTATTACGTTACATACATAATAAACAGGCTGATTCATTTTTGATCCTCACCATTGCGATCTCGCTTATTATTGAAGATAGACGGTAGGTTTAAATTTGGCAAAGTTGCTAAATTTTGTGGTTATTATGATCCCGAAAAGAAAGTAGACTTAGAACAAGTGACGTTCGAGATTTTTCAGAAAAACTGAAAAATCTAATTTTTTTATTTTGCTTGTAGCACTTTTATTTGGTCTTGCAGAGAAAAAGTAAAGCTACACTCTCGAAGCCACTTTTGCTCCTCTATCTAATGGTGTACTTAAAATTTTTATACGACGTTTCGTTTTCTTTGGATCATCATCAACTGGCGGACTGGGAAGCGAGCGCACTAGGCATCACGCTACTAGGCGGTCAATTAGTACATTTCTATTCATCTGACCAGATGATTATATTCAATCTTCTTAGTTTTCTAATTTTCGCTGTAACCAATTATAACATTCCATTTGTCATAAGCTACCACCACGTAGTAAACTATGACTATGTTAGTCATAGTTCAGGACTATTTCAGCTTATTTCGACGCAATTCTCCACGATCCATATTCGATAAAATTTCTGTCAAGATCTAGAAAAATGGTATGATATGTTTGTAATCGTTTATGATACAATTGTATAAGTACATAATATTATCTCGTTTCTCTTCGTTGGTGAACGCCATTTTTGAGTTACTAACGCAACGATAATTGACAGTTCGTAATTCCATGGCTATCTCATTTAACGTAGATTTTACGCGATACTGAATTGTAAGTGATTGACAGTTCGAAATTTCATAGCTACCTACCTTATTTAATCTCAAATCAGATTCTTGGTCAATTAACACACTATATCAGATTTTGTTTTCAACATATGACACATGGTTGAAATCAGAAAAAGAAAATCTAGCTGTGTCAAAATCCAATATGGCTCCCATAAGAAATACCAAGTTGATGATGGTCCAAAGAAAACGAAACGTCGTATAAAAATTTTAAATACACCATTAGATAGAGGAACAAAAGTGGTCTTGAGAATGTGTCTTTAGTTTTTCTCTGCAAAACCTAATAAAAGTGCTACAAGTAAAATAAGGAAATGAGATTTTTCAGTGTTTTTCAAATAACTCCAACGTTATTTGTTCTAAGTCTACTTTCTTTTTGGGATCATAATAACCACAAAATTTAGCAACTTTGCCAAATTTAAACCTACCGTCTATCTTCAATAATAAGCGAGATCACAATGGTGAGGATCGAAAATGAATCAGCCTGTACATATATGTAAATATGTAGTATAGTTACTAAAGTGTTATTATCTTCTACCCTTTCTAAAAAAATTGTTTCGAACTTGCTTTGTTTGTTTTAATTTATAAATTAAAAAAAAAATTGCAATAACGTGAAAAAGTTTTGACAAATCGTGAATTTCATTCAATTTCAATATATTAATATCACAATGGCGTATGTGGAAAAAAAGTGTTGAGAAATAGTGAAATACATTTGACAAAAGAGGAAAACCAAAAGGAAACCGCTGTAGTTAAACTTCCTAATTAACTTATAGATAATCTGAGGTTGGAAACCATTACACCTTGCTGTATCTTTTGTGACTTTAAGCTCTTTCTCATACCTAATTTTGTTCAAGGAAAAGCAGCCTATGAACCAAAAAATTCGGATTTGCCATTTTGTGTTGGCCACAGTGTGTACTAGTTTTCTTCCTATAGACGACATTAAAATTCTAAACGGTTCTTATTGTATCTATATTGTATTATGAGGCTATAGGTAGAACACCGAACACGTACTTTTATGTAACGGCTAGGTGATATGGTCTTTTTGGTATTATTATTATAAACTATGTACGTATTATTATGCCAATAAATTCATTTATTATTATTATTATTATTATTATTATTATTATTATTTCTAATAACTAAAGTATCTAGAAAGGGTAGCAGACCGTTTTCCTTTTTTTTTCATATGTAAAATCGTCAATATTAATTTTTTTGGTGTCGCAAATCGCGAAAATGTCATTCATATACCTTAGCTTCACACTTGTATTGAATATTGAGCAATTTTAAATACTCATTTTGATAATTTTGGTAGCATGAGGATTGTATGATTTTTATAGAAAAAAAACTAACAGCAGTATCTGCAGTGTCAATTTTGTTTTCCAAAAGCTTGAGATTTAATTGGCAAGGAAAGTAAGTTCACAGCGCAGTAATTTATAAAATTAAGAAAGCTGTCGCATCTATTTCGGACAGTTAGATGCGTAAGTTCTGTGAATTACTATCATCATGGTATCGTGTGCATAGGGATTCAGATTTATCATTAAATATTATTTCCGCACATATCCATATCATGTAGTTCAGGAGCAATTACAGACAAGTTTTCCAATTACCAAAGGCCAAATAAGAGGATAGTTTTAGAAAGATCTTTACATTGAAGGTATGACCAAAATCTGTTTTACCTCAAGAGAAGATATTAGTAATTTTGGCGAAGAAATCCTGTGACATCTGTTGGAACCTTAACGTCACAGGCTGCCTGGGCATTTTGTGGATTAGAAGAGTTGAAGCTGTAAACTTACAGTGCCAACTGTACGCCACCTCAAAACAGCGGTTTTGGTGTGTTCTCTTACAATGTGTACTAATTTACATAAAAATAAATGGTGCTTTAAGAAATAAGTATTGCTAACGATAGAAGTGTCTTTGTTGTTGAGTAAGCAACCATTGGTATTAGGTGATAGTAACAGTTGCAGTTAGTGCCATAAGAAATAGCTAACAACAAGAACACACTTAATTTTCTCACTTAGGACTTCATCATGTATCTTCTCTGACAACTATGTAACTATATGAAATTTTAAAATCCTCAAAAAATTTAATCTAGTGACGACAATATAACATTCGAATTCCATATTTATATTTCCCTGAATAACTCTATTTATATTCCATTATGCGTGATCTCATAAAGACAAAATTTATGGTTTTCCGTCACTTGAGCCGAAATTACATTATAAAAATTTCTTTCCCTCGACGTAACGTTTCAAGTCGAGCCCTGGCGAACACTTCTAGGGCACTAACGCGATTTTCAACGTTGCTGGTTCCACTCCTTGACTGCTTTTATTCTACCAGACCGAGTTCAGGGACTTGTGGGATAAAGAAGAATTTTGTAGATTTAAAATGCGTACGTTTTTTAACATGTCTTGTATATTTGCATATGTAAAGTATGTATAATCTAATTTAAATCTTCTTGATTTTAAGGATAAAGCTTTATCGGAAAAGTGTCTGTAGGAGGATAATTGTTCATGAATGTATTAAGTGTGCGGAAATATCCAAAGCTTTATTGCAAAATGTATACAGGCATTTTTCTTATAACCTATACTCCGGTAAACTTGCTGTGCTTGCTGTGAAAGAAATCATTATATTATGTCTCATCAATTCACATCACTCTATTCTTTCCCAAAAATACTGTCCTTGCAACTTGATTTGTGACATGCTTTTGGCCATCATACTAGTATTATAAGTAACCATAAAATGTATTACCATTACCAGCTCATCATATTATTTTTGATTTAAGTTTTCAGATAGTTTTAAAAAGTTATTGGTGTCCCAGTTCAGACCTTGGCCCCAAAAACATTTACTTCTAAATGTATGCTTTTGTTGAAGTGTAGTAGTTGTGGATTGTATAGCAATAGTGCAGGCCGATTTTGGTAAACGAAATGACTATTGTTTTGTTTATACATGTATTTTTATGATCTTTTTGTACTTATCTTATTTTCCTGATATTTGTTCCACTTTTAGGTCAATTACAACACTCTAATTCAAATAGAGATCAAACTTATTCCAAAACCTTTACAATATAATTTGGTTTTCGTTACAACTTCGTCAGTGGAATAAAATTGTTAATTCGTGTCAAATAATAAATAAATAACTATAGCCATGTCTATCAACAAAATTATCTACAGACAAAGAAATTCAGTGATATATAGGATTATGTTTACAATATAGTGGACAATTTACGAATTTTTGAAATGTAAATAATAATGATCCTTATATCAATGTATTTTTTTGTCAATCTCTAACTATTCTGTTCAAGGACTAGGGAAAAATATGGCAAAAAAACCTAGTCAAGAGCTTAATTTGATAAAATTCAGGGGTGATTAGATGATTAAATTATTACAAGTAATACCTTTTTTTAAATCTTAACATTTTCAAATTCAAAGTTATGTCGTCATTCTTTAGAATGCTTAGACAAAGCAGGTTTTGCGGTTATGTTATGCGTTACAGTGTATTGATGATTATAAAGTCGTTTTTTTAAGTATTGTTTAGTCTGATCTACATAACATTTATCACAGTCTTTGTATTCTAATTTATATACGATATTACTTTGATTTTCTTTTTTAATCTTAGTTTTTAAATTTGTAAATAACTGTCTGTTATTTTTTGTTGTAAGTGTAATGTTTATATCTGATTTTTTAAATTCAATTTTCTCACTTAAGAGATATATTTTACTATTTTGTTTAGTGCATGTGTTGTATATTTTATGTATTCGTTTTTTTATTAGTTTCTCGTAAAATTCTTTTGGATAACTATTTTTCTCTAGAATTGATCTAACTTTGCTTAAATTCTCTTTCCTTAAATCAGAATGTGCTAATTTAATACTAATACAACTAAACTATTAATGACGCTTTTTTTTTAATTTACCGAAGTGTTTGAATAGTAGTTTACGTGTCTGTTGCTACTAGTATCTTTTATGTACCAATTTGTTTTTATGTTCGTATTATTATGTATTATTTTAACATTTAAAAAATTTATAGAATTTTGATTTTCTTTTTCAAATGTAAATTTTAATCTATCATGATAGGAAATAAATGTGTGCATAACATGATCAATTTTAGAGTGTTGTAATTGACCTAAAAGTGGAACAAATATCAGGAAAATAAGATTGTTTTGTTTGTATTGATATTTAGTATCACTCGTATATAATCTGCTGCCCCTTATATCATACCTCTTACCTCTGACCATTTACGTAAATTTGGATGTTATGACCCTCCTCATGTAACCGTGTCAGCAAGTAAGTAATAACCAAACATGAAAGCACAAACAAAAAAAATCTCCAACCCAACTAAAATAAGTACATACTTTGATGTACATTATCATGAATACCTCTGGTTTGCTTTCCATTCTGCTTAGCTGCTTAGCTTTCACTTAACACCAACGCCCACGTTCTTTAAATATGCAACCCATTTAACAGGATGGTAATATTTAAAAATAAAATTGCTGCAGAATTTTATATTGACAATTAAAATTTTACAGGTGAGGTTTATATTGTAAATAATCACAATTAATTAACGGAAAAATAGTTGATGTTAACTGCTTGAAGTCCCTCTAAATTGTGCAATCAAACGGTGCAAGGTCTGGAGAGCGTGGAGACCATAAGTTTTCGCTTATCAGTCTATTATCAAAAAATTTTTGGAGATGTTCCTGCGTATCTCTAGCTCTGTGTGAAGAGCCATTATCTTGTTGAAAGAAACTTTATTGTAGCTCATCATCGTGTAGTTGTGCTATGAATTCGTTTAATATGGCACAGTACCGTTCTGCTCTAATGGTTTCATGGAAAAATATTGGTCGAATAATTCTTCGCCTGGACACTGCTACCCAAATTCCTATTTTTATAGGATGTAAATTGTTTTCGACAAATTCATGGGAATTGCTAGTAGCCCAAGTTATGTAGTTCTGGTGAATTAATGTACCCTGAAAGATAGAAGCATGCTACATCACTAAAGAACGTCAAGTTGAGAACATTATTATTATTTAAATGTTCATTAAAGCACTGGTAAAATGAGTAAAATCAATTGGAGGTAATTATTGTACCACTGTTAATTTATAAGGATGCACATGAAGCTTCTTTGTAAGTGATTTATGACAAATTCCCACAGAAAGTCGTGAAAACAAATAGAACGATAATGACTTTTTAACATTAAAACATTTAATTAATACCTATCTGGCTAGCTAGTTTTGGTACAGATTTCTGCGGACTACGCTTTATTCTTTCACAAATATTATCTAAGACAGATTCTGTCAATTTTGTAGGTCTGCCAGTAGGTTCATTTTTGCAAATGCAATGTCTATCTTTAAAATAATGAATTCCGACATGCCTGTGGCGTCTCAGCGCATCTTAGTCAATATCAAAATCTGGGAACACTTCACGGAATTGTTACGTAATCTTACGTCAGAGATCACGTGGATTTTTATTCTAAACGAAAGCTTCTATATATTAGCCTGGCAAATTCCAGGAAGATAGCTGCAACAACATAATTCAGTTTCTGTGTATCTGAATAAATTGTTAAATTCAGTGCTATAATCGGGATTAATAAAAATACCTACATTGTTGCTATTGCTATTAATTTTCGCGAATTTGTTGCATTCAGACGTATTAAACATATCCATATTTCCGTAATGGTACACACATATATAATTCTTTTTTATATTTCTCTTCAATAAATGTTTTATCTTTATTAATATTTCACATTATAGCAAATATTTGCACTATGTGCGCCAACCGATAACTACAAAAGCGAATTTACCGCGAAATATAACAGTCATTTCGACGTTGTGGTATTCACTTCCAGTGCATATTCAGCGTATTTGGGAAAAATGGGTAGTACATATTTATTCTACCGACAGTTGGTATAACGTAAATATTGTTTACCTGCGGTCGTATATAGTTCCTATATTCGAGATATAATCAAATATACGATATTAGCTTGTTATTTTTAAATAGAAATTTGCAGTTACTAGTTGTTTTAGCATTTATTTTTACGTTCCACTACAAAGCCAGAACGTTTATTTCGTTTTGTGTCTGTTACAGATTTCACCAAAGCCGTTAGATATAAAAGTTGTTGGATTAACATTGGCGTGGAATATCTATACAACGTACGTCACAGGTAATAGAATTTGATAACTTGTTGGAAGTTT
>SMLS01072748.1:0-22767 GCA_004785975.1 Popillia japonica
TATAAATGTATCGAAGTGGAAGGGCACATTTTCGAACACATTTTCTGAAATGATAAAGTAAGTTTGTTGAATGGCTTTGTTATTTTAATGTAAAATAAAAAAAACACAAAATCATGTTTTCTATTTTTTGAGTATATTTTCTAGACGTTTACAACCATGTTTTTTGGGATTACAGCGAAGTCTATTACGAATCGAAAAAGAGTTTCCTACAAAAACTACATACTTGATGGCGTAGAATCCAAATCTGCAATAATGGGAATCCCATTTAACATATCAAAATTGACCCCTAGATTATAACAACCTTATTAATATCTTTGTCTGATTTGATTAAGTGTTTTAGAGATATTCCGTTGTCTCAAGATAAAAACTCACCCAGTAGAAATATGTAGGTACTATATTTTAGGTTTTAAAATTGAAAAGTTATAAGATGAATCTGATACAAATAGATATGTATGTAAGTTCTAAGAACCTCCGACCTCCGGCGCCCGACCATCTTTGCCTCCAGGATTCCATTATCCGGCGAGGCGAAATATCTGGGTGTAATTCTGGACGCCAAACTGACGTACAAATCGCATCTGGAACAAGTGACGGACAAAGCGATGAGATCCTTCTGGGCCTGCAGAGCAATGTTTGGTAAAACGTGGGGGCTGAAACCTGTAATGGTGCATTGGCTGTACACGAAGGTTATAACACCCTCCATAACTTACGCTTCACTGGTCTGGTGGCACAAAGCCAGCCTAGGGTATGCGGTAAGGATCCTGAACAAAGTTCAGAGGATCGCATGCTTGGGCATCACGGGGGCCATGTCCTCGACGCCGACGGCGGCCATGGAGGCCATACTTGGTCTTCCTCCGCTGCACCTGCCGTTGTGGTCAGCGGCTGCTCTGGGGGCCTACAGGTTAAAATGCAGTGGATGCAAAGGTCTCACTGGCAGAGCCAGTGACCATACTGGCATCTTCACATACATCGAAAAGACGGCGCCACTGTCCGTTAGACCGGACAGGATCCCGCCTATCTTCAGTTTCACTCGAAACTATAAAGTAGACATCCCCACCAGGGAGACTGCTTTATCTGACATCTGCAAACTGCCACAAGAAGCTGAATCAACTGGTAGAACTTTGCAGCGCTACGCTGAGATGGGTGCCGGGCCACTCCGAGATTAAGGGTAATGAAATTGCTGACGCAGCCAGTGAGCGACCACACATAGGTCCGGAACCGACGTGTGGGAGCTCCTATGGCTGCGTCAAGGCCTTCGTCAGAACTCAGCTCGCTGCCAGACACCGGTCCCACTGGAGGGGACTCACTGGAATGAGATACTGTAAAATCCTGGGTGTTCATCCTTACCAGGATAGGCTCCATAAAGCTGTCTCCACGGGCAGGCCCAGGCTCAGGATGCTTACAGGCATCCTGACTGGGCAGTGCACACTGAATAAACACCTGTTTCGCATGGGCTTAGTAAACTCTCCCCAGTGCAGAAGCTGCGGAGACGTGGAGGAAACTCCCGTGCATCTCCTTTCCGACTGCCCTGCTTGGGACGAGGAGAGGCGGAGCTACTTTGGGGTCGCGAGATTGGACGAACCCAAACTAGAGAAGCTAACTCTCGACCAGCTTGCACACTTTTTCTCACGGGTGCAACTGGGATGGAAGGCCTAAACGATATGGGGGCACAATAGGTCTTTTCTGGCCGAGCGGCCGCACGAGGCTACCCACCCATAGGCATAAAAAAAAAAAAGTTCTAAGAAAGTACGATATGAAATATACCATCCTGCCTTTTAATTCACCCCACCTGTTTACTTTTAAAACGTGTCAAACATACTCAGACCTTTAAACAAATATGTAGTCACAACAATCAATGTATCAATCTAACAATAAGTCAAGTTTGTCTGATTTTATATAAACACGAAAAATTCAAAAAAAAAATAACGTCATAATCTCAAATTCTGATCACTTTTATTCTTATCAACACATTTGTCGTAGAATGTGTTGGATCTAAGTTAGCTTCTGTGATCGTATTTTAGATTGTCAAAAGGCAAAAAACCACTAAAACTAAAATAAAGAATATTGTAGCGAAATACAGGTTTCAAATAATATTGATGTAGCCTAAACCAATACTCACGAAACAATTCTCTATTAATGTAGCACAACGTACGAACGTACAATATTTTTGTTACTTGACTGCGCCATTATTTTTCTATGCAACATACCCCATATGGCAATTTTAAATAGTCGACTCCAACCATTATGCGTTAAAGATCCGTAACACATGCATACCATACAATATAGCGTAGATGAAGAACTGTTTAGTGTTTAATGCTACCTCTAATAGCACAAAACACAAACAACAATATTTGTTAATAAAGGCGACCCTGAATATCAAACTTCTATAATTTGGAAAGGCTGCCAAATTATACGTAGGTAATTTATTTATACATATAATGATATTGATATGATGTTATATTATTGATGCAATACACACAAGTTTTTTGCTTTCTATAGAGTTAACCGCGATATTTTCTAAAGAAATTGCGTGTGTCTGGATTCTCAAGTAAGTTGGTGAATTTCTTTGCGCCATAGGCAACAGACAAACAGTTCATGTCCTGCAAGAGGACTTAATCCAATCTAACTCGGATCGTATCTAATGTTCCGCAGAGGAGTAATTTGGATCCATTATCATTACATGATATTCATAAATGATATTGTTACTTATTAGTATATGTATTTTTATGACTTTTTTTAATTATCTTATTTTCCTGATATTTTTTCCATTTCTAGATCAATTACAACACTCTAATTCGAATAAAGATCCAATTAATTCCAAACCTTTACAATATAATTTGATTTTCGTTACAACTTCGTCAGTGAAATAAAATTGACATTTTCGTGTAAAATAATAAATCAGTAACTAGCCATGTCTATCAACAAAACTATCTACAGACAAAGAAATTCAGTGATATATAGGATTATGCTTACAAAATAGTGGACAATTAAAGATATTTTTGAAATGTAAATGTAAATGTTGATAAAATTCAAATTAAGCTCTTGACTAGGTTTTTTTTGCCATGTTTTCCCTAGTCCTGAAAAGAATTGTTAGAGGTGAGCTTGACAAAAAAATACATTGATATAAGGATCATTATTCTATGATTATAATTTTAGGAAAATAAGATTATTACTTATGTAAAAGAGTCCAAATATCTACTATTTGCGGATGATGAAGTTTACCAAACACATTGAGTCTGATGCTGACTGCTTGGTTTTGCAAGAGGATCTTGCTAACTTGTCCAATTGGTGTATAAGAAACTTGCGACAATTAAATGTTAACAAATGCTCAATAAATAGCTTCACTAGAAAGAGAAATTCAATTACTTTTGAGTACAGTGTGGATGAGCTACGCTGCCAAAGAGGGCATCAGTTATGGATCTGATTGTTAGTTTTGATAATTATCTTACCTTTCCTAAGCACATCCGAAAAGTTACTTATGATGCATTCAGGATGCTGGGTTTTATAAAGCGCAATACAAAAGATTTCGCTTTTCCGTATGCAATTATTACCCTCTGTAATACGCTTGAGTATGTTTCGACGGTTTGGTGCCCGACCACCATAAAAGAGGAAAAGTCGATTGAAAAAGTGCAATATAAGGTACTGAAGTGTCTTTTCTACAAACTACAACCGTTTCTTTGGTCAGAGCTCCTTCTGCAAAGGTGTTTTAAGTTGTTCCTTGTTGTTTTTAACATCGTTCCAAATTTGTAGACTATCATTTTTATTTAATGAAAAAAATTTAAAAAAACAATTGCCGCCAGTCCCATATGCTTTGTAAATTATAATTTTGGAAGTAGTTCAAAAGGATGTAGAAGGGAGGGCTAGTGAAGTAGTTCAAAACGAAAGTTTAAGTCTTGACCGTATGTATGTAGTTCATGAAATAATGAAAAAAAAACAATTTTTGCTTTTCTCGTTCCCCATTCCAAAAATTGACATTTTGAAACTCGTTCCAAATTGATCTAGTTCTGTTTTCTTATTGTTCCAAAATATCATGTACATCTTGTGAAAAAATCGCCAAAAGCAAATTATGACAACTGTGAATTTAGCCCTACTTTGTTTGAAAATTAAAATATTGATAGTTTTCCAAAATGTCTAGGTTAGTTCTATATTGTTCCAAAATGTCAACTTTATATCGTGTATCCTTTGTAATAAAGTCGAGAAAAAGATCCTATGACTTGCGTAAAGTTCGTTTTCGAAAATAAGAATTTTGAAGCATGCTAAATAATAACCACAAATGAGAAACGGAATATTTAGCGTATTTGTAATTTGTAATACATCCATAATGTTTTCAATCGATTATTCTACAATGCGACATTGCGAGTTACATTGCGTAGTAAAAGAATAGCACTTACATACAGAAACCTTAGTGAATCTTTGCGGTTTGAATACCCGATTTGAAATGCTAATCAATAAAATTTCATTCAATACGTCGCTCGTAAGTTGATTATTTGTGCAACGAAAATGAGCACGTAGAATAGAAAGGAATATCGAATTTTTACCAAAACCGCTGTACCGCGGACGTTACACTAAACCTTAGTTTACTCTATTGTATGGTACAAAATCAACGAAAATGTGACTGCAACCAAGTTTTTGTGTAAATTTGAAAATTTTTATTTGTACATCTTATATATTGATATATGATCATACATTCATCGTAAAAAAATCAATTAAAATATGTTGAAATAGATAAACTCACCGTTTAGGCTTAGATCTTAACAAACTACAACTACTTTTAAAAGTAAAAACAGGAAAGTTTATGTTTATTTTGTTTTCCTCTGTTTATTAACATTTATGTTGTCATCCAGCTGATGTAACCATTATGTATGTTGATGTATTTGATATATTATGTATGTATTTTGGTATTTGCATGTAATGACGAGTCACATAATCTGTGAATGTAGTCGACATGAATATTGCAATTATTATGTAAATTTTGCGCTGTGAATCGAACGGTAATGAACATGAAACTAGAAAGTTACAATCAAACCGATCGAAACCAGATCAACGAAAAAACTAAATAATATCGAACATTTTAATTGCAATAATCAATGGGAGTGAGTTTAGTTTGTGTAAACAGAGAAAGCAGACATCAGTACTACCTAATTTTATGTTAGTGAAGTGGTTAAGTCATAACAATATTGCAAAATGGACACTTATTTTGTTGCATTACTAATGTTGGTATTGAAACACAACAATAGCAAAAGCTTCTGTAGTATCACAAAATGCATTGCAATAGACAATTGCGTTATAGAAAAAAGATAAAACAGGCCACGAAAAGTGTAATTGACTGACACGGCAATAAAGTGGAAAAGCGTTAAAAGAAGATAAATTGTTATTTACATTACAATGAATAAAGATGCTTATCGGTCTGGTTATTGTATTCAAGGGATTATACACATTCATATGGTTTTAAAATGATGAAAGCAAGTGCAATTGTTGCTTTCGAGGGAGATAATAATCGAATGATAGAAACAAAAATTTCAAAAATTATTGCACACCACAAATTAAAAATTCAATATAATGTTAAGAAGTGTAATACTTATCCCGTAATAAATCTAAATGTGCCAAGCGAAAATTATTGGAGTTTAATGTAAGAAAAATATCAGTCTCAATCATGTGTAATGCATAAGGCCGATTCCAAAGGATGAGTTTGTCGAAAGAAACCAATTAGTACGGGCAATAGACGAATGCAATGAAATACTGTAAACCTGAAAAATCCTGAAAATTGTTCACTTCTCTAACAAACGCAATTTTTCTATATTTGATTCATCTGTAAGCCAAAATATAGCTAAAAAATATCAAATAAAAGAGCAAAATTTAGAACAATCTGCGAAGCATCAAAGCACCACTTCAATTGTTTGGGGTTATTAATAATAATAATAATAATAATAATTTTATTTGCCGTAGGTCTAAAGACATTGGTAATTGTCATAAAGTAAATATAATAATATAAACTAATACAAAACTAGCACATACATTTCTACAAACCTTAACCGGGATTTATAAGTTCACATACATTATAAAATGCCTTTTCTATAAGGTACTCTTTTAACTTGGCTTTAAAAAGCACTGTACTGCTGATGACCTTCAAACGGTATGGCAACGCATTATAAATCAGGATAGTCATATACTCTGGTCCTTTTTGGAAGCATGTTGTACTATGCTGAGGTATCGATAGTGCATTTGCGTTTCGGGTACTGATTTTGTTTAGTTGGCCATTACAAATATAATTATCTTTGTTTTTTATATAGAGTGTCATTAAACGGTAAATGTATAATGAAGGCAGAGTAAGAATCCCATGTCTTGTAAAATGTTTTTTTGCATGACTCTCGAATACTGATTTCATTAACTGTATAGGTTATGCAAAATATTTCGTCTGCGGTATATATAACATTTCCTGAAACGCAGATATATTTTTATTACTATATACAAAATTATCAATTAAACTTTACAGATATACACACGTACTAATTTTATATCATGGAATTACTTTTTGTCTGCACAAGTATTGCTACGTATGTAGGGGTAGGCAAAGTACTAACAGGAAATTTACAGTTGCTATTGTTATTGTACACATTATGAGTCGTTATTCAAAATTGTTAATTCGCATAGTTAAAATAGTATTCTGGGTTTTACAACCGTTATTAAATGCGGCGGTTTCTTGTCGTATATAAATTTTGTGTATAATCCAGAACACGTGTTTTGAGGACATGTGGGTCGTCACTATCAACGGAATACTGAAATTCGTGTTTTAAATTTAAAAGTTGTAGTGTTTGAACTTAATGAATGTAATATTTCCACATAAAGTTGGTAATTACATATTTAAATGGATCAAATCCATATATGCATGTCCTTTACAAACGGCATTCACCTATCGGCCTTACATTTTGCAATGAAGCTTTTATTCAGTCTACACTCATCGAATGTGTTTTATGATGGAAATATTCATATGTACGTATGTATATTGTTATGATTATGTAAGGTTAGAATAAATAGTTCTAAATATTTTTTCTGCATTTGCTTGTGTAAAACGCATCGTGTAGGTACATACATATGTTTGCTCTTTTCTACAAAAAATGCCACATTTACGAATAGATTAAATTTTAATCATTTAGAAAGTTCATCAATGATGCCATTTTTGAAGGATGAATAAAACAGTTACGATTAGTTAACGATTGGCCATAGATAGGGCAGAGTATACGATTGCCGTTTACTAGCTTAGCGGAACATTAACTACGGCAAGGTAAAGATTTACGAAACCAAGAACAACGGCACGATATGTCATTATTTATAATTATAATATAAAAAACAATAACGTCTACATTTAACTAACACCAAAACTAACTTCATTGACTCTATAACTATTCTGACGCGAAGAATTTATCAAAATATTGAACAATAACACACAAACACAAACAATTTGAATACTAAATTGTGTAATAGTGAGCACTACTACTCTACTACGGTACGTTCATGAAACAAGTTACATTCTTGCTATACTGATCATCACATTAATCATTATCGTAATAATCATTTGAAAATTGTAAGGCAGCATCTCCGATAGGATGTCAGGTGTCCTGAGCTCTGAAAAAAGGAGTGTGGAATAGCTAGATATATAAATTATATACACATACAGTTGATATTAGGTTTGCTCCAACAAGAATACGAAACTATCAGTAATAGTTGCAAACTAAATAGGATTTTGCGCATTAGTAATTTTGCCGTTCCAACAAACCAAACTACAATTTGCAAACCGAAATTTGGTGTTCCAAGTAAATTAATAATCGATTGGAAACTGTTTGCTGTTAGTCAGAACAATTTGCGAATTCTTTGCTGATTTTCATAGTCTGTGCTCTACGCATGCGTAGCTTATTTCATTTTACATTGGTAGTTTATAATTTCGCGGTTAGTAATTGGTTTTTTAAAACGACGCCTTTGAGAACTAAAATTTTGTATACAGGGCGGCGCACCACATTCCCGTCGGTTTATATACAAGAAACGGTAAAGTATTTTAAAAATATTTTTACTAAAGGCTGTGTAGGTTCATTAGGAGCACATTTTAAAATTATTTGGAAATATACAGGGCGATCCAAAAAAAGTTGCGTACCAAAGTTATGAACATTTTAATGGAACACTCTGTATATTAGTGCATATTTTGATAGAGTAGGCTAAATAAAGGCCACTTACTGTTGTATACCCTATCCCTAACTCAACCTGTTTTCGAGATATTTTACTATTTTTGAAAATGTACATAAAAATTTGAGACATTTCTGTTTTACATAATTCAGCAAAATATTTTAAATTGTATTTATTGTTTATTCAAAGGATTAAACTTTATAACTAATTAAAGTTGATATCTAGAAATTATGTAGGAATATTGCTTTTTGTTAAATGTTAAAGTCAAGTAATTCTCTTATTTTAAATGGAACACCCTGTATTTCTTATCACATTTAGATTCTCATTTCAATTGTTTTTAAAACTGTACTAGGGTTTCCTATACCCATCTCTTCTAGTTTTTTAGTAATTTATAATTTTTGATTTTAAACATTAATTTCTTACCATTTAATTTTTAAAAGTAGGTTTTGATGGAATTATTATTACAAATGACTAATACCTATTAAACTAATCGTTTGATTGGTTTTGTTTCACAATAATGAAAATGCCTTTTAATGAAGTAAATAAAACTTTATTAAACAAATAACATTAAATAGTAAAAAAAAACTAGTATTTTAACAAATTGTCGAAATGATGTCGATCAGTTCCAATGTATAAACGAATTTTCTCTTGAAAAGACTGTTTCACTTTTGTTAAAATTGTTGATGCTATAGAACGAAACAAAATGCGCTGGCGCACCATCTAATTGTCACCACATCCTCTGTCTGATATCAAGTGGTACATCTTTCAAAAGTACAGGCAAATGTTCTCGTAAAAATCGAAGAAACATGGCGCCATTTAAGAGACCATCAAAAAAGAAAGGACCTATCACCAGCGTTCCCATGATTCCACTCCACACATTGACACGCCATCTGTGTTGCCCGTCGATAGTTCTAAAAAGATGGGGATTTTCGTCATTTTAGTAATGAAAATTGTGACTATTAACTAATCTAGTATTGTGGAATGATGACTCATGCGAGAAAAGAAGAAAATCGAAGAAATTTTCGTCTTCACTAAGTCTTCCTAGAACCCACAAACAAAACTCGAGTCGTCGATCGTAATCTGGCTCCAAAAGTTCTTGGGGTAATTGAATACGACACGGGAAAAAATTGTGTATTTTTATCATTCTTCCGACGCTTCGCCTGCTGACATGTGGATTTTCCGCTAAAGATGCGATAACAACAACCTCATTTTGTGCATTGCTCGTAACAGGTCTTTGCTGTTCTGGTTTCTTATAACTCACGCTTCCTATTCTTCGAAAAACTTGCAATAAATTTTCTAATGATCGCCTGTCAGGATGACGCCTGTTAGGATATTTTTGAGGATAAACTCTTGATGCTAGCAAGCAATTTTCGTCACGCGCTCCCATTACTACAATCATATCAACTTTTTCGTGTTGAGAGTAGGTTCTCATTTTAATTATTGAAATTATTTCAATCACGCCGAACAGCGGTGATAGCTTAAGCAACAGGTACTGTCATTGTCAAATAATTTATTTGTCTGAACCTCTGAACTGTAAAGTAATGATAACTGGGTCAGAGCCTACTTTTGAATTATAGCTTACTAAAAAATTATTACTATTACTGTTACTATTATTATTATTTACTATTTAATGTTATTTCTTTAATAAAGTTTTATTTACTTAGTTAAAAGGCATTTTGATTATTGTGAAACAAAACCAATCAAACGATTAGTTTAATAGGTATTAGTCATTTGTAATAATAATTCCATCAAAACCTACTTTTAAAAATTAAATGGTAAGAAATTAATGTTTAAAATCAAAAATTATAAATTAAGAGAATTACTTGACTTTAACATTTAACAAAACAGAAATCTTTTTTTTAACATCCTACATAATTTCTAGATATCAACTTTAATTAGTTATAAAGTTTAATCCTTTGAATAAACAATAAATACAATTTAAAATAATTTTCTCAATTATAAAAAACAGAAATGTCTCTTAAATTTTTATCTACATTTTCAAAAATAGTAAAATATCTCGAAGATAGGTTGAGTTAAGTATAGGGTATACAACAGTAAGTGGCCTTTTTTTAGCCTACAGTATCAAAATATAGACTAATACACAGGGTGTTCCATTTAAATTTTCATAACTTTGGTACGCAACTTTTTTTTTGGATCGCCCTGTATATTTCCGAATAATTTTAAAATGTGCTCCTAATGAACCTACACAACCTTTAGTAAAAGGATTTTTAAAATACTTTACCGTTTCTCGTATATAAACCGACGGGAATGTGGTGCGCCACCCTGTATATTGGAAAGATTTATTGTATCTTAAATTCAATTTCTTTACAGTAGAAAATAAAATTTCAAATTGTTTTTTAAAGCGTTCCAACAAGGGCAAACAGTTGGAAATTAATTTCTGGCTGTGCATGCACAATAAAAGAAATCTGCAAACTATCACAAACTGTATGTTGGAACAAACTTAATATGTAGTAGTGTAGGAAGAAATAAACTCATCAGATGTAACATGAGAAAGACTCATTCTTAATCAAATCTTACAGTTCCACTCAATCTCTCGTTGCGCTATGATCCCACAAGATTAGATCCGGCCTTTTTCGAGTGTTTTGCCAGAAATACTTGAAATGTACACTATTCCACTAGATATTGAAGCGAAGCGTCAACTGGATATCTTATGGCAGTCCACAGTCATTATATTTTTCTTAATTCTGCTAACCGAAGTCCTGTCTTATCAAATATTACTGATAAGGAGACAAATAATAATAAAGATACCTCCGTCATGGTGGATGATCATTTAATGATGATCGGGTAACTAATACTTTTAAACTCTTCGTAAGTAAACCTTTCAATATTGTGAACAAAAAACACTCCCTGCTCCCTCTATCACTAAAGGTTTGAGTAAAATCTTCAAGGGGCTGGATCTTGGGACGGTTTACAGTTCAGGCACTAATTTGAGAAGTCTGATCGGTAACCCTAAAGATAAGGTACAGCCTCTGGAAAAGTCGGGGATTATGAAATTAGTTGTAAAAATTGTAATCAAAAATATATTGGGCAAACAAGGCGTTCCATCTCAACTAGGTTCAAGGAGCATATGGCTAATCTTAAACACAACAGAATTGAGAAGTCCAGCGTTGCCCAACATATTTTCGAAAACGATCATAATATTGATCATTCTAATGTAAAATTAATTCGACCGATTAGTAATTGTAAATTTCTAAATGTTTTTGAAAGTTTGGAGATTTACAAAAACAAGTCGTGTTTGATGAACAGTGACAATGGTCCTATTCCACATTCGTCATTGTTTTCGTTAATGCGAAGTTAATGATGCGAAACAGTTGGTGTTTGTTTACGTGTAATTTTTAGGTTTCCTGTTAAGTGGTTGTTGTCAATTTATTTAGTTTTATTATCGCCTTGATAATGACAGCATTGCTGTCGAAACGCGTTGGCATTTATCCAAGTATTTGGTGTCCTGTGGGTGATAGTGATCTAGAGTTCTAAAAAACAAATAATTCAACAGTAAGTTTGATTAAACACAAAAAGACGCGACACCCTTAGTGGGAGTATGTGTGCTTTGCCATTTAGCGAGGAGAAAATGTTATCTATTTTTGCAAATATAAAGAATAAACCTAGTGTAGGTCTTGATGACGTACGAGCGAATTGATTAAATAAGATAGAATTATTTAATCAATTCGCTGTAGTAACGCTAATAATTAATTTGACCTTTGCGAGAGATGCTTTTCCTGCGGTATTGAAAGTGTCGGTTGTTCATCCGATCCACAAACGAGATAGAGAGGATAAGACGGCAAATCATTATCCGGTTTCGGTAGGCTCCGGTTTCTCCTAGGTATTTGAATAGGCAATGTACTCGAGGTTATTAGATTGTTTAAAACATAATAATATTATTGTCACTAGACAACATAGTTTTCGGGTGGATTCCCTCATTAATGACAATATGCAATCGCTTGATCGTGGTAAATGCACTATAGGAGTAGTTTATGACCTTTCGCGCGGTTTCCACTGTGTTGATCATTCTACTTTTGGTGGAGACGCTGGAGCTTTGCGGAGTTAGTGGCGTGGTTAAAGAGAGGTTTATTTTCTTTCTTACTAATAGGCAACAGTTTATTCTGTTAAATCATCTAAGAACGTCGTAAAAAAATTATCTTCATTGTCTCTACCTGTAACTCTCGACGTACCATAGGGCTCAACTTTGGATCCTGTGTAATGTTTGATTTTCATAAACGATACCGTCGATTTCGTTAATTATTCTTTATTTATGAATGCAGCTGATACCCCGGTTATTACATGGACAGATCCCATCAATGTTCAGAATAGAGCAAACATTTTATTGAATTGCATTAATAATTTTCGGGTAATAGTTTGTACCTAAAGCTTGAAAAAACTAATAATAGGCTTATTCATACGGCAAGATCAATATTAAAGTTAAATGTTGACGTATCCGTAAGTAAGGTTTCTTTATTATCAAAGAATTATTTAAAATTTCTCGGTATTTATCTTGTCATCATATTAGAACATTGAGCAATCCTTTAAACTGGGTTTATTTTATTATTATTTGTGAAATTCCTATACACACGGAGTTTTCCTACCCCAAAGAAAGAATTATAAGATGCATTGCTAATATCAAAACAACTCAACTTGTCAGCAATTTTTTTAATTTAAAATACTTTCCGTTCCAATATTCTGCTCCAATAACAAACAAAAAGCGTACCTAGCTATATAAATCAGTAGAAAGTGTTTGCCATTTCCTAATTTATAAAACCTTAAACAATTTATAAATTTAATTAGAGTTAACACATTGCGATCCTGTTAAAATGTATCTCGATAATAGTCGATGTGTGTATTCATAAAAAAATCATTTTCAAAGCATCGACGTGCATAAACCATTAGCACTAACAGTTATTAATAATTATATCCATGTATTAACCGTAACTGTAGATTATGTTAGTGCTCTTTCGCGTCGCCAAAGAAATAAAGCCAAACGACAACATTGTATGCTACACATAATCAGACTAAACTCTTCCAAACAAAGCACTATTGCAATATATTTTCAATTCACTGTCCGGAGAGTACCTATACTTTGCATATACTTACTATTAAGAGGAGACTTCATCTCCACTACTTTACTTAATTGCGTAATTTTATTTACAATCGAACTTCCATCAACAACTACATTAAGTGAGTTAGAACTTCCCACTCAGTATAAGTTAAAAATGTCATAAATCTAATATCAAAGTTTACTCTTGGTTGATACACGCACCGAATATCGATCGGTACCTCCGGGGATTGTTTTTAGTTACGAATCGCTGCCAACAGGTGGCTCATCAATAATGCTGGCACATCCCCAACGCATGGAGCCCATGCAAAATATTTTAATTATGTAGACAGAACAGGCTGAAACATTTAATTTCAATCCGGATTATAGAGTAGATTTCTCGATTGTTGTGTATGCAAATAATGTGCTCCGAGCAATACAGCTCTTGTAATATTGTATGAAAATCATGCGTTCACACTGCATACAAGAGAGAATTTCACTTCCCTGGAAATGATCCCAAATACTACCAGGAATGAGATCTTTTAAATACGTAAACAATGAATAAAACTGTGTAGATAAGATAATCGAATGCATAGGAATATGTATTGTGTGAAGTCCTCCTGCCGAAGATTGCCATCTTTGATATGTTCAATTTTTTGTTACCGGTACTGTGGTCCGGAATTGTGTAAAATTGTTCATAGAAACACATATAAGAGCGGTGATGATAGATCAACGGTCCGTACAGAGCAATTATTGAAAATGTTCGAGACATTATTAACGAAGTACCTGCTGACATTTTTGCGAAGAGTCATACAGCAATTGCCGGTAGTTCACGCAACATTTATTGAACAACAATGGCCTTTTCGATTTGACAATTTGTATAGATGCGGCGTGGTTCCATTTGCCATGGGTATATCTATTCACAAACCATGAGATTGTGAAAACCCTCACATATTTTGTGAGTTTCCATTGCATTTCCAGAAAGTTGAAGTGTGGACTGGTGCTTCTCGCATAATCTTTGAAGGGACCATAAATGTCCAAAGATGTCGAGATAACAATTTAGAACTCTTCATAAACCAACTTCACAAAGACAAGCTGCTACAAGGTTATCTCCAACAAGATGATGCCATTTCTCACACGACTCCTCAATCTATCGCTTGTTTATGACAATTTTTTGGTGATCGTCAGATAAGGGTACGTTGTGAAACTGAATTCTCGCCAAGATCACCATATTTGACTATCTTAGATTACTTCGTTTCTCCACATGTGAGCAACATTATCGAAATCGTATTTGCACTTGCTCGACTGAATGTAAATGTGTTTAATAAATCACACACCAAATTAGAGTTGCATGGAGACTTCAATGTTCCATAGAGCCAACAGAAGCCGTATAGATTAAATATAGAATGAAGTAATAAAAATTGCTTCCTCCTGCAAATGATGAAAAATGACAGTCAAAATGACGAATTATTTCTTCTAATATAGAGATTGAAAGTAAAACGACTGACGAACAAGACACATATTAATTACAGTGATGCAGCACAATCAAACAAAGAAGATAGATCGTTGATAAAAATCAAGAAAAGCAAAGTTAGCAACAAAGCCGTATAAAATAATTAGAACAATGACCTCGGAAACTAAGGTATAGGCTTTTGATATATAGATACGATTGAACAAGTAGTCACAGTAAGAATGTGAAAAAAAATCCTTCAGTTTCATTTAGAACCTCAAACGATCCAAGTTGAAAGAATTTAGAAGAACCTGTTTAAATTACATCTGCCGGCTAACCAGCAATTCAAACAAAAATTTCTTCTGTCAACAAAACCGTGTCGATGTTCCGATAAAACTAGTATGTATCCCCTAAAAGGTGCCAGTAAACAACGAGGGAATAAACAGAACCCACAATGGTTGCCACAAAATGCGGGAATAGTTGGGTTAATGGTCTACGGCTTTCTTACTGGTACAGCTACTAGGAAGTACATAAATATGCACAGAGCGGAAGATATTTCAACAAAGTCGAAATATATTCTGCAGACCAATTTATCGAAATGATAGGTAAACTGAGTGCTCCATTCTGCTTGCAGATAAAAGACCAGAACAATTGAAGATTGCCCTCAATCTGGGTTTCTGCACTGAGTATGTAACTTCTGATCAGTGAAATAACAGTACGATTCTGCGTGAGCTCAAAATTATTGCTCCATCCTCACGTTAGTTTTTCATCTCAGCCTCGTTAAGTTTAACAGTATTACATGCTTAAATGTCTTTGGAAAAATCGGGTATAACTATCTTTGATTTTTGGATTACTATTTACAAGTAAAGCAATTTTTCATTAGACCAAGACAGCCTTTCTTTAGTTGTAGTAGTGTGACCGTCAGTTATTGATAGATCTACAAAAGAGTAGGTATTTAAAACTCTTTTTACACAACATTCGACTAACCTGTGACCCACATCAAAGGAATTCCATCCTCAGAAGCAAGGGTTTTAGTCATACCATATAACTAGTTTCAATGCACACTGAATTTATCTTTAAATTATGGAAGAGAACTGAGACAAAACAATTTTTGTGCCTTGAGGTCCAACAATATGAATAATTAATAGGACACATTGAATTAGACCACGGGTAAGTCCTTGAAAGAAAGTCATAGAAGTTACAAAAATTTGTGTATGTAGGATTAAAAAGATAAATATTGATATTATTGCTAGAAAGATTGCAAGAGAAAAGTATGTTAAAAGAAAACATGCTAATCACAATAAACGCCAAACTTGACGAAAACAGCTGCCCAAATTAAAATATAAACTATAATATTCCATAAATAATGTTTAATTATTCAACCGATGTAACTCGGTAAATTATTGTGTAGAAATTACACTGAATCAAATCAATTTTGACAAAAACTGCCGATAAATAAGTCATACGTGCAACTTCAAAAAAATGTTTATGTTGATTATACTAACCGAGATAAACATTATTTTTGGGAATTATTTTGTTACCACTAGCACCTTAAATGTTTTCTTCCATATAATATTCATATATCAATTCTACTGCAAGATGTGCTCAATTGACTCTTGACTTGAACAGTAAGCAAAGCATTGCCATAATGGCGGTGTGTTGTAGCATTATCGATCACCTATAAAAAGAATTCAAACAGAGTACTGCCACGTTAAGAAACACATGACAAAGATATGTTTGAAATACAAGAGCTACTGCAAGTTTTGCTGGGCAGAGGATAAAAATCCGGAACGCATGACATCCAATTGCACGACTATCGCAGCAATCCATAGCTCATCTAAAAAAGGTACAATAGATTATCAGATCGCAGTGTAACATCACCCTCAAACCTAAATTTTAATATCTTTGCAAACCCAAATGGTATTTTTTAGTAGATTCAGTAGACTAAGCGTTCTATTGCAATATGATTATACTTGCTAAAATACTAGGTGTAGCGACTGACGCCAATCATTTACGCTTAATAGCAGCTTGTGTAATTAAAAGTAATTTGTATCTGGTTTTCATCTGCACCTCAAATTTACTTATACATTTTATTAGTACTTTTTACGATAACATTAATTCTGGGAATTTTATATTGTTAAGAATTGCGGCGCTCACTTAGAAGGCATTTAACTTGGATCTTGATTATGATAACCTTTTAAATAAGGGTGAAATATGTAAAAAAAAACGGAGCAGATAATTTTATAAAGTAATGGTAATATTTTCCAATAAACACCCAAATTTAGGCTGTTTTAGAAGCAGACCATTACTACAGGCGCTGTATGAACAATTTAATTACACTTCCTTCTACCGTACACACCTTTCACGATCTTGATAATGGTCCGTCTCTAACGTTGTAGTAAATTTTCACTTTGCGTGTATCATGGTAATGGTGATAATCCAACTACTATCTCGCTAAGACATTAATTCCTTCAAGTTATGGCGTAAATAATAGTAAATCAAGTGCAAGTACGGGAAACGTCTGGACGTCACAGGTACACCGCCTACATAATTAAATAATAAGGTTACAACAATCTCAAGTACTGAAAGATAAACTACGATAACTATTTCGATTTTTCGAAACACAATACGGTGCCCAGATAACGTTACGTGTGTATGTAGGACTGTCTTAATTATGTATGTAGGTACATATACATATGTTTACGGAAAGTTTAAGAATGAAAACCATGATTACGGATAGAAGTAATGAAGTATTGTCGGTAATGTTTGTGAAACATCGACACTTTGCTTCATCTAGCATTTACTACCATAATTAATAGTAGTCCATTACTAATATAATAATAAGATAATAAAAGTCATGAAAACAAGCGACATACATTAAAATAGATATGTATGTATGTATGTATGTGTACATACCAGCAAAAGTTTTATAGGCACTCTGTCAACCAATACTGCTTACGATTCTTAATGAAATTTGTATTTGACCTTAAAAATACAGTTTTCTATACATTTGCTCATTCATGTCATCCGTCTAGAGAAAATTCTTTTTTAGTGATGCATACAACATAAAATCAATATCATACCTCAATTAAAGCTTTCTAGTGCGTTCTAGGAAGAATATATCTGAAATGAAGTGTTCTAAAGTACAAAAATACTCGTTATATTCAGTGTACTAAAAACACAACAGTGTTCAAGATATTCGACTTCAAAAGAGGGAAAAAATTAATTTACTCGAGTTCTTAAAAAATTAAATAGTTTTTCATTAAAATTGCTTTCCAGCGAATCGGCGGTGCTATACTTGAAGATTTTATATTTCATACTATACATCCTTATTCTAATATACTGGATGATAAAATTCAAATGTAATTTGAAACCGGCAAAATTTGTTTATTTAAAATAAATACTTCTAGGTACATATGCCAGCTAAGTTTTGCAAATTTCTTACTTCTTTTGATTTTCTCGTACCTAAAGTGGATTCATTTTTAGTTATAAGTAATTTTACACCAAAATCTAAAATCTGATAATAAATACGCACCAGAATGCTGTAATATTTATTTTCAATCAATTAATATCGATTAAGATTCGTAAACTCCCAAAATAAGTAAAATTATAACACATAAAGACTGCATTGAGAAAACTAACCTATGTACATATATTACAGACGAAACTAAACATCTTAAGGCTACTTTACACGATGCTAGGATTCATACTTTTTCTATACTATTTTCTAGAAACTAGAAAAAATACTATATATAACTATATTAGATGCTATACTATTTTTAAAAACTAGATTCTGTCCTATTTTTGTTTCTAAATTGATACTAGAACATGCGCAGAAGTACTTTTGACAGATTATAGACAGATTGACAGATAAATACAAGTTCACTATATTATTGGAAACGAAGGTAGGTTATGTTGGTCATGTTGGTAGAACTTAAAAGCTGTTTAGTAGCGCTATAACGCATTGATTTGTTGTACTCCCACCTAAAAGAGTATTTCGAAAATCCTAGAATAGAATCTAGTATAGAAATAGTATGAATCCTGGCATGGTGTAAAGTGGCCTTTAGTAATCTACAATGAGGTGACTATATCTAGATGCAAATTAGCTAGCACTTAAAAAATTCTGATATCTTCCACCTCTATTTCTTAGTTTTTAATACTATGAATCAATGACTTCTTATAATATTACAGTCTAATCTGATCTTACAAATAACCGTTATTTATCAACGTAATTTTTTATCTTTAAAGCAAAGCTCTTAACAAGGCGAACACAAGGATGTATCTTACAAAGTAAAAAGACAGTTGCATGAAGTTTTTAATTCTTATGTTCCCTGCACTGTATGCAACTATAATGGGCTGGTGTTTAAAATTTTTCATGAAGCTGTTATCCTATAGTTACACCACTCTTGTTCGTAAAAGTAACGAAATTCAATGAGCTCCGACAAAACTATAAAATTCTATAAAATATTTCCATAATTCTTCTGGTTGTCAATTGTTTGCTAACCTCCCATGTTTCGTTTACTGATAAGCAAATATAGAGTCAATTATAAAATCTCTCAGAGTTCTATGTAAAGTTTTTCGTTTGCCAATATACTACTATATAGTTGTCTACCAACATATTCTACCAAGTCGAAGCTATGTGATTCACAAATACTGGTGTGTATATGCTAACCAACATGGTTATGGTAATAACTGTCCAAACAAAATGATCGTATTTTTTGCTTTTTTGGTATTGTTTTAAACATTTCTAGTTTGACTTCCATTCCTAGCAGTAGAGCAACTTTGGTGTTCGGTAGCGCGTTTTGTATTGCGCCTCAAATGACTATTGAGTTTTCATTCTATCAAATTTCGTATGCATTTAATATTCCTTTCTGATGGTTTAGCTGTTTGTAATATTCAGTACATCTTATGTACTGAAGGTTTTCTTCATCCCAAAATAGGTAGATTTCTTACAACAAATTCACCTTGAAAGACGGTTTCTTGTATCTTGATAGGAGAAATTGGAAGATCTAATCAAGCTAACGGTATAATCAACGAAATGTCAACTGAAAACATATCTACGCGACGAGTCCCAAAACACTTCGACAACAAACATAAGTAATAAGTGGTGTTATACATACCGTATGTTTACGACGACCGCAATCAACTAAGAAAGAGACAGATACACATTAGGTACGCCTGTAGATACTCCCAGCATTGTCGGTCTCTTTCCTAAGTGACTGAAGTGGCCATAAACATACTGTATACCGTGTGAACGCCTGCGAGCGGTCGATGCCTAACCTGTGTAGCGCTCACTCCTTCACACATCTCTCAGTAAAGCGCGTTCTGAGTGGTAACGGTTGTTTTAAAAATGGAATATTATATGCCGGAGCAGAAACAGTTTATAGTAAAATCATTTTACGGTTGGAATTCTGCGGAAATAACTAGAGGTAGTTATTACTAAAGATAGATCGCCCGCTCAATAGAAAATCGTACAGTAAAATACAGCGTACATAGGTTAGGTATCGACCGCTCGCAGGCGCTCAGACGGCATAGTGTTTCAATGTAAACTGCCGAGCTAATTAGTCGTTTGAAATTAAATATTTACTAAATGTTAAACGTTCTATGTGTACATACATACATGTAAACCAAAACTCTATTCATTACTTAGAGATCACTAATACAGGACAAAGCACAAAAGCAATATAAATGAATTTAAATCCGCGAGAATATAAAATACCGATTCCGTTATTCATGTCAATGAAACTAAAATAAAACAAACTGCTGAATTGCGTCTAAAAATATGTTTAGCCAGATCTACAGGATATTTCAACAAATAGTCACTGAAAGTGTGTCTTAGCATATGTACATTCAAGTTGAAGTATGTGTTACAAATAAGGTCCTAGTATCAGTTGCTTGTGAAAACGGTAAAATTAGCAATTTCTCCTTCATATAACATTGGTTTACATTAATTATAAACAATAATTGAAACGTCAAATTGCTTTTCATTTTAGCGTCTCTTTCTTGCATAATCTGTAAAATTGTGCATACAATTAATTTCTTTTCGTATGAATCCTTTATAGAAATAGATTTTGTAATTTAACATTAAAGTAAATAAAACTAAGAAAGTAGTATAAAAATAGTATAATAAATATAAAACTATGCGCACTATGAAAAGGAGAACATATTGTTTCCTTTCTATCTTGTATATGTAGAAAGATGGAATATCAAAGATAAGCATACGTATTAATACTATGGAACAGTGTGGGTGTATTATAATCTGGGCAGGAGTTAATAATATTTCAGCAAGTCATAAATTATCAATCGATTTAATGTTACGAATGGTGAAAGGGTTAAGTATACAAATGTTCTACCTGGAACAATACGCTTCCCGAATAAGGTCGAATATACATTAAAATTGGTAAAGAACATAAACAGTAGTATTCTATTCTATGTATTCACGACAATACTACATCCTATCGGCACTAAATACCCAAAATTAATAATTAATATGTTAGTACGTTGACCACACTTTATTATTAATTCTAACGGCAAATTTGAGAGGGATTAAACTATATTTTTGTCTTTGTTGTCTTCCTGTAGAACCCAACCCCATTTTTACCTTTGGATTAAATTGTAAGGAGTAAATCATAATTCGTGATAAGGAAATAACTTAATTTTCGTCTTGCGCTTATATTGAAAACTGCAGCGGATGATATTTCTAATGATTTTATATAAAAATCGCAAAAAAATCATATAAATTTAAAAATGTGCCTTATCAAGATCAATTTAAGTTTGGTTGTGCTGTTTCTACGCAGTTTTTCTGCCATTGGTAAATTTTAAATATTTTATTTCTGCTACCCGAAGAATTATATTTATCTTCCAGCTGATCAGAAATTTCACACACGGCACTTTTCAAATTCCGTCGTAATTATAATATTAGACAACTGCAGCATTATGTACTTTCCATCGCGACACTACAGGTGTTAATCAAAAATACTAGTAATACATAAACTCAACCATACTCGCTTAGAAATTTCGAATTACGTTGTACAAAACGTTAAGTGGGTATTAAGGTTAAGTTAACCTTTATAACCGCAGCCCTAATTTGCATTTATGCACAGTAATATATATAATTCTATAATTGTATTGTGGGCTAAGGAAGTTTCAAGTAGCAGTCATAATACGAATTCATGAAAAGCTCGAAACAATGTCCACTTTACCTACCTCACCGCTAACATCAAGTGCTACACTTACTAAAGATGCGGTTAACAAATCTTTCTATTCTGTTACTAATGAACTTTCTTTTGTCGACATGATTGCGGTCCGAATATGTATCTTAATTATTTTGTGTTCAGCCCAACTCAAAAACAAAGATAACATATAAAGAATTGTAAAGAAATAGTTAATTATAAAGGTATTAAAGCAATTATATCATTCTTACATTAAAGAGTATACCGGTCGTTTTGAGTCATAGGATATTTAAAGCGGAGAGGAGGTGAAGGTAGCTACGTCCCCACCAATACACCGTTCATAGACTCATACGCGTCCCCACTTCTTAACGAATTTTCATACCCCTTACCTCCTCCCGGCCTTATTTATCCTATTTCTCAAAACGACCGGTATATACAGTACGTCCTGGGCTAGGTATTAAAAGAGGAGAAACTTTAAATTTTTTCATTTTAGAAAAAATGTCATTATTTATATAAATACATGATTGTATGACAATCTCCAAAAAGTATTAAAGTTTTAATGAAAGATTAAATCTACAATTGAAAGCATATCAAAGTTATCTTTATTATTATTATTTATATATTATATTTTAAAGTTGTTATGGTTTTTAATAAAGTTCAACACATTTTGTTTTCTGTACATTTTAATAACTTATAACACATTACACTACATTAGTACAAATTGCTGCAACTTCGCGTGTTAACTGTCACAAGAACTGTATTACTATACATTCTTTTTGTTGCCAACATAAAAAAGGAAACATTCTACTATGTATATTTCACAAAAGCAAATCGCATAATATGCGGCAGTAACTTCATTTATTTTATTGGGGAAAAAACGGAATAAATATCAACAATATTAATGGAGCAAATTTAGAAAAAAAAAA
>ML219296.1:0-27151 GCA_004785975.1 Popillia japonica
ATGTTGCAAAAACATTTTGATTTAAAACAGCATCGATATTATGTAGTTGGAACCACAGCGCGTCCTAACAAGTCATTTGTTTTGTTATAATATTAATTTTAGTATAATTTTGTTAGTTAAATAATTGGCTTATTTTCTGTTTTCAGTGAATTTGTGTACCGTTTTCCTGTAGTTTTATTACAGTAGAAAAATTACTATTATCCTATTTTACAAATACAAAATGCATTTCTATGTTTTTATGTATTCATCAGTTCAGTATTACCTAACAATTTTTTCTAATTCATAAAAAAAATTAAACAATATATAAATACGCTTGTCTCTATCTTTACATTATGTTCGGCATTTTTCTTTCATTTAATAACTTGTACTAAACTTCGGTAGTAATTGTTTATTCACTTATATTGTTCATATTTCTTATTACATTCACTTTTGTGTAACTAATATAGTATTGTGAAGATAACAGCAGAAGCAGCGAAGGGCTCCATATTAGGCTCCGACTCACTGAATGTGTCCTACGATGGAATCCTCCGAGTGGAAATGAAAGATGCGTATCTGATAGGATACGTAAACAATAAGGCGGCAGTCAACCTAGTTCGTGTCAAAGCCTGTCAACCAATCTCAACCAAGTGATGACAAGCGTAATCAAATGGATGGACGAACACGGAGTGACCCTGGCAATTGAAAAGAGATCGTTCTACATCCCAGAAGAAGAATTTCCTAGATCGAGATGATGCTAGATATGGACATATTTCTACCAAAACTTCAGTGAAGTACCTCGAATAAATCCAGTTATTTTGCGATAAAGTTGCTGAGGTAATAAAAAAGCTGAACCGACTTATGGCTTATGGACCTTACTTGACTTATGGATGACCGACAGGAAGTAAGGGTAGTCTCTTGTTGACCGTCACCCAATGTATACAATATGAGAGTTAGATTTGGGCAGATATCTAACGTCAAGACGTGTATAGAAAGCGAATGACTTCAGTACAGCGACAAGATGCTCGTCAGAGCATATTATACGGCTATAGTTATAATTTCAGTAACTCTGCCCACTTTCTTAATAGACATGGATATTTTAAGGCGTTCATGGCAAGAATGGGGTAAAGTAGAGGATGCAACATACCCATATCACAGCACTACAGGAGATAACCTTCTTCGAGTAAGAAAGATGGTGCAACTACAGAGCGCTGGAAAAAGAACGCCACATTTGTCGGGAGGGTGCTAAAAGAGAAGAAGAGAAAGACCCACGTCACGGAGGCAGCCAATTGATGATAACTACAAGGCGCTGGCATACCAAAAGTTAATGTACAAAAGCTGGAATAAATATCGAAATAAGGGTGTACTAAAAATTACTTAAAATACAGGCTATTTAGCGTTGCACTAAGGCTATACTAGAAACTAACAATTATTTCTAAATCAAGTTAATATAAAATATTAGTTTACTATGCTTTAACTAACAGAATTACAACATCGTAAATCCAACAACATTAATTTACCAATGTACTGTACAGTTTTATGACTTCCCGGACATACACCAGCACGGAATATTAATTGTTATTTCACCAAGTGAAGTAGTACGCCAATTTCGTATATTTATCCCTCTCCGACACGTTTAATTAGTGTTAGAAAATTTAAACACAGTAATTACAGCTACAGTGAACTATGCATTTCGAATCGAATTACAGATTCGTACTAGGCTTTATAATAATACAGGAACGGAATATTAAATCATCGGTCGTTCTTACACGTAAGTGTCGATAATGTAATTTTACTTTCTTACTGGTACTGGTACACCTTGTAGAGACGTAATCAATGCAAAACAGGACTTGTAATAATTAGCGTTACGTAAAGTCTGTCATTGAATGATGCGTTTTAGATAGTATCTTCTTATGGGTTTCTTTTCTATTTACTATGATACGTTATTTTTAAACCGTACTGTTACTATCTACACGTAACTCGTTGTCATGACGTACACATGAAATCTTTCATGCATGTCAGGCACTACTGATTTATAAAGTGTGAGGGCGCCCACATTGTACAGGCTTCTTTTTTTCCATAAGTTTAACCCGACCTTGCTTCAATTGTAACAGGTCATGTTACGCACAGATGCAATCGTAGCTACATTTATACACATATACATACACAACTAATTGTTAGATTAGACAAGAAATTTAGATGTTATCCGAATCAGAAATAAGACTTTCAAAGGAGCCTAAACTAAATTAAACGTAATTGAGCGGAATGAAGCGTGTAAGATTTTTAAACCGCTCTGTTCGTTGAAAAAAATCTAAAGTGACAGAAAACTACTAAAATATCAGCATTCTGAAATAAATTAATTAACACATGGTCAAGTACCTATATATTCAAGAAGGATTTTAATTTGCTTTTCGTACTCTACATTGCATTCGTATGACCGCACATCATCGTCACAGTTATCGTACTTCGCATTCTTTATTTTGAAACCTTTTCTATAATAATTCTAGATTCTGTACCTCATGCCGTTAAAAATATAAATTTTCTCTAACGTAAGCTTTGTTTATGTAGGTTTAATGTTTATAACGAATTGTTATAAACTTATTATGCAATTTTTATAGAATTCGATTCTAGTTTGTCTCATATCCATCATGTACTAATAAATTAAGCACATATAAAATTTCAACCGGAAAAAAAATGAAAGCAGAAGTTTCGCCAGAAGACCAATTTATTTATGGTAGAAGTAAAAGTAACAAAATTTCTAATTTTATTGGCTGATTAAACCTAATTTTTGTTATATTAAATTATTTCATAAATTCGGCGGGATAGTTGCGACGCGATAATATAAACGTTTATTTATTTTGTAGAAAAAGTACAGCATGGAAAAATAACATTATCGTCGGAATTGGATATGCATTGATCTGTAAACCACTTATTAAAGACATGAAAATAGTGGAGTTGGTTCGTGTATGTTTTGTTTGAAAAATATCATCCTTCTCTACAAATAGTGTGGAATCCGATAAAGATGAGTTGCTAAGGGCGACGTATTTCCTGCAACATAAGAAAGCGCCTGGATCGGATGGAATACATGTAGAGACACTAAAGGCCGGGTAACTTTTCCCAAGGATGCCTTAAAGGATGCCTTAAGGATAAAAGGTGCAACTGGTGCTGCTAGGCGAAGTCAAGGGCGACTCAACGATAGCTGCGGTATGTTGTTATCTGTGTATGCTAAAAACGACTGGTAACCTTCAGAAAAGACTGCTCAAGAAACTTGAGAGCGGTATTAACGCAGTGAATACCTTTTAGCTGCTCAATGATGAAATGATTACTCGAGGGGCCTGGTGATGTTAGTTACATTGCAGGTAAGAAACGCCTTCAATTCGCGCAATCGAAGTGCGACGACATCTTGAAAGCTTTTTAGATCCAGCTAAAATAACTATCCTATTTACTTAAGACGGTACACGATTACTTTAGCTATAGGAAGTTTATTTACGACACCGAAGGCCGTATATGAAAAATATAGCTTCAGAAGCAGCGCAAGTCTGTATATCTAGCTCCCACTTATGGAATGTGTCCTACAGCGGAATTCTCCGAATGAAGCTATTGGAAGATATGTATCTGATATGATATAGCGGACGATATTCTAGCACGTACCGAGGCAGCTCCCCAGAGAAGGATGCACTAGGTAATGAGAAGAGTGGCCTGACCAATAGACAAACACAGACTTGGCCTGAAAACGGCGAAAACCGAAATCGTTCTACTGAGCGCGAGAAGAATTCCAAGATCGACATAATGGTAGAGACGGAAATCGTAACTATCCAAACTTCAATGAAGTATGTACTGGCCTGAGAATAGAAGAGTGGTCAGCGCAAGAAACGCAAGCGCGGATGCTAAAGCGTTCACAAGGCAGAATGTGTTCTATTTCTCTGAAATAATGCGACCAGCGGTTGCTGGATCAATTCTATAATTGACAATATAAGGCGCTTTAGTTAGTGCAAGTCTCACTCAAAATAAAAAAAAAACGTGAACAATTACATATAATTATGTAACCAGAAACCTGACAGATACTATTTATTGTTTTTACTGTGACAAAACTGGTTAGCAAAATGTATCATGGTTGCTTCATTCTGCTCTTTCAAGAATACTACGTCCATTAAAATAGTATTTTACCCACAAAATATTAAACACTCAACACAATGCCTGTGCCAGTAAACTTTAGTATTATTATCAATATATATTTTAGATTTAATTAGGGAAGTACAAAACTTTGCGTTAGGCAAAGTTGTTAAATATTGGTCTAAATAACAATCTTATCAAATGTCTTGGATAGATTCAAGACCTGTTCTATTATACTATTTTTTTCGGGTACCCGATCCACCTAAATATACTAGAAATATTTTATCAAAATTTCGGGAAAGTGAAATGATTGTAAGACTCATTTTTCCGAATATATTTACAACTATTTACCAATGCAACAAAAAATGAAGTTTCCGTTTAGAAAAATGGTTTATAAAACGGGTGGGTGTGCCTAAAAGTTCAAAAAGAATATTTCCAGCACCTTTCTGTCAAAAAATTACTATCATACATATGTAAACAAATGCTTCTTAATTTTTCTGTATTTTCCGAGAATATCGGAGTGTGACTACTATTAAACAAATTAGTTTAGCACCGGCGTGATTTAGTTCTGAGAATTATCTGATAAATTTACTGTGTGTTTATTGTGCGTATACAGTAGCCTGTTACGATTTCGTTTTGCACTCATAATTAGGTTACATCTCACAACAAATAGTACTTGTTAAGAACGCAATAAATAGATACCTGAATGTAAACAGACGTGATATGTATATCGCAATGTGGAATCTGAAATGAAACAGATTTATACTAAAAATATATTACTAACATTTTTTTACCTTTTGCAAATTGTTACTTTGCAAATTTAGTAGTAATTGTAACGGAAGAGCGCAAAGAAGCGCAGTTTTGTTTGGAACTGTGCTGGTACAAATTTCTTAAGAATGTTCATTATATAAGATGCACGAATAATGCCATGATATTTGAAATTTTTGAAATATTATCGACGACCATAGTTTATTACTTTTTATTCTACGATTTAAAATTCAAAAACAATTAAACCTGCACTTAAATCAAGTTTTGCTGTCCAAGGTAGGAGAGTTGAAATAGGTAAGAGAGCAGTCATGTCCATGTTAGCGCCACTATTAAAGCACCATACCAACGATAATTTCTTTTTCGCTGCCTTCTCCGTCGACATTTAGCCGGTGTACTGTAGCGGGTCCCAGGTTCGTGTTCTAGTAGGTCAACGCGAACCAAAAATGCCCGGAAGAAAGACACGGCACGCCGAGCCGAGATCCGAATGCGGGACGCGGTCTACTTTCCCTTTCCTTTACGTAACGTTGCATAACGAGCGGCCGGCAAACACCGCACAATAATCCGCGCACCGCTGCTCTGCTCTACTCTTCACCGTACTTGCCTTCGATATCAACGTAGTTGCGGTCTTCTCAGTCTCCCAAGACGCTTTATAATCGGATAGGATTTCATCACCTTAGCGACGTAGCGTTGCCGTTCTAGTGAAGCATCAGTAATCAGCAGGATAATCTATTCGCCAATAATGTGCCACGAAAGAGTTCTATGCTCACTTGTTTGCACAGAGGTTCAATACAATAGGCACTAATTCTAATCGATTAAATCTTACATCGTGACGGTCACCAGGTGGTTGAGGATGGTTCATATCTGCGCTAATTTGCTTAACTGCAATTCGTCGTGTTTAGGTTGACATTGATTTGTTCTAGCTCGTTATTTGAGAAAAGTAGATCCTCGCAGCGAGTTCTACCTAGAACTGTAATTGTATACAACTATAATTTGTTATTAGTTAACTTGAGAAAGATATATTCAGTGTTACTTTGACGAGAGAAATTAACCTCAAAATTCGTTTGCTTCCTTGCAATAGTAATGATAAATTATAAATTCGTAGTTTCTGAGTTATGCATCAATTGAAAGATTTTATTTTGCTGCATATAGACTCTATTACAAGCTGTACAAACTGATAGCCAGAAAATTCCGTTGCTCATGGTGTATCGGGAGGAGGTAATCTACGCACAGACCGAATGGTTTTAAAAAAATACAAAATGCTCGCTCTCTTCAAACCAGGAAAAGCAGAAAATCCATCCAGCTGCAGACCCATCGCAATATTGAGCATGTGCTACAAACCTCTTGATAGATTATTATATTACAGAACATCCCCGTTGGTAGAGGAATTAACCATACCGGAACAAGCCGGCTTTAGAAGTGGTCGTAGCAGTCTCATCAGTTCCTGGCACCTCGCATTCTGAATCAGTCTTCCAAAATGCTCTAAAAATCTTTTGCACCATCATACGTTTATCTTCGACCTATTATACGTTCTGGAAAAAATATTTAAATTACAGCAAGTTATATCATGTAAAAAGATCACTAGTTTGATACAGAATATGTTCAGTTACAGAAGAATAATAATATATGTTAACGAGAGGTCCAGGTCTACTCGTACCATAAAGAATGGTTTACCTGAGAGATCAGTCTTGGCACCATTTCGTTTGAATGTGTGGAAGAATGACGTTCTAAGCATCAAGGAAATTTATCTACGCTGACGATTAAGCCTTGGCAACTCAGTGCGAGAGCAGTAGCCAACTTACGAAAGATCGTCGTTTGTGCACAAACACTACATACAATGGTGCTTGAAACCTCAAAAATTGGAAATAAGCACTTTTCATCGTACTATGAAGCTAACCCACAGAGAGGTCAATGTCACCTTCGGTGAAGAGAAAGAGAGACGCTACCCTTGCCCTACATGCCTACGTGTCACAGTAGACAGGTCATTAACTTATAAACAGCACCTGAAAAAGACCCATAAAATTAAATTAAGAAACAACATTCTTGGCAAAGTTGCTGGCCCTTACTGTGGGTTAAAGGAGACACGCTCAGAACCGCCGTGCTAACTTTAACTTACTCCGTTGCCGAATATTGTGCTCCAGTGTGGTATAAAAGTTCTCATACTAACGAAATAGATGTCCAACTTAACAAAGCAATGAGACTCATAACCTGCACCTTGAGCTCAAGTCCTAGAGTATTGCTTCAGATCCTTGCCAATCTAGCGCCTCAACTCGACATCGTTTAACGATCTGGAGAGATAGTACACTGTGGAAGGACTTCAACTTGAACTCCAATTTGTTGGATTTTGTCGCCGGCAGTAGCGGATTTATAAACGTGGACATCATTACGCAAGTGACAGAAAACTCTCTGAGGATGGATCTTCCCCGTTAAATTTAGAGCCGACTGAACCGATTTAGTGTGGATCATGCAATATGTCGAGATGTGATGGGGTATAGTAACCTTGCCAGTGTGTGACTGCAGTGCGACTAACCAGATCATGAACCACATATTAAATGAATGCCCAGCCAGATCTTTCCAGTGCGGCATTGCGTAATTTCACTCCGCTTCCTCTGCGGCAATTGCTTGGTTCACCGATCTGGATATAAACGTTTTTGTGTCCTAGATTGCTCTTTATTTGTATTTGATTTGATTTTTAATTGACTAATCTACGTTTAGCTTTTGTATTATCGCACTCTGTAATCTTTGTTGTATTTGCGCTTTTCATACGAACTATGTATATACTACGACTAATTTCTTCGTATTTTTATCTAATAGAAATAAAAAAAGCTGTGTAAGACGTTGTATCATTCGCATAGTGGTGGCTGTTGTATAAATAGTCGCTATCCAGAGTGTACAACGATGAGGCTAACTCGCTATAAACCTTTTGTGAAAGAGCAATTTGACTTGTTACATAATGACATCAAGGCACTTTCAGTTGACGAAAGCATAATAATTTCTTAACGAGGGTCATGTATGAAACAATGTAACCCCAGAGAGCCAATAGAAAGTAATAACGTTTTTGGTGTCTCTTGACTAAAAGGATATGTAAAAAGATTTGAAGTCTACGAGAATAAATGAAAGAAGACTTAAGAGAAGTTTGAAAAACTTGGATTAGATGAGCGAGTACTTTGCTGCTAGCTTGCGACTCTTCTAGAAAACCTAAAGATGAAAGGAACACGATCAAAGTACGATCAAATTAATGTCAACTATATGGCAAGAAGTATGAATTTGTTATTTCTATATTCTAGTTCTTTATATTTTTCTCTAACTTTCGCTGTTCAGAAATGAGCAGAGTTAAACGCTTTAAAAAAGACGGTATCACTAAGCATGTGGATTGTTCTCAGATAGTAAATGATTATAATGTGTATATTGAAGACATAAATGATGGCTTAAACAGGGTTGCCGTATTGATAGACACTCAAAGAAATTGCACCATTGTTTGTTTTTTGCAATATTAAATATATATACCTAGCATTCGTGGATAACTCTGTAGTTTATAAAAAAGTCGACCAAGATGAGAAAATCCCGCTGTTGTATTTTAGAAAATGGGTCGTCCAAGAGCTGATCAACTGCTATCCTGCAACGCCTAAGATATATAGTGCCGTTTCTAATTTTTCAGGCAATCCTAATATCAATACTACTAGAAATTCTTTTCGATAGACGACAAACGATATTATATTATACAGCCAATCGCGTATTGGAGAATGAGACTGAAGCTCCTAAACAAATTTAGTGATATTTGCTATCTACCAAATTTAATCAAATCTTCTTAAAGCGTCATTCCTTGTCAGGCGTATTAAAACAATCAGTTCAAGAAAATATAGTTTTGCATAAACAAATCTTCTAAAACAACTTCACTTAAAATATTTCAAATATATTTGTGCGTCATCCTCATTTTAACATAAAGAGGAACGCTTTAGGAAGTTACATAATTCGCGGTGAGGTATATTATGCCATTACAAATATTTAGAGCGTTGTCGCTTTAGACATACTGGTATTACGTTTTATTTATATTAGATAACGGCCAACGCAATTTGTTTTTTAAATTCATTAAAAATCTACCGTATTCGATGGAAAAAAAAAGTACATTAAACGTAACCGTTACCGGCAGCCTACAGAAATAGCCGTATCCAGTTGTACATTTCACCCGCGAGACTTAAGAACCATAAAAATAATCGTAAGGAATACAATTAATTAAGATTTTTTGCAGTTGCTCTAACAAATCTTTTCTACGGCGGCGTAAATGCTATTTGCTTCCTTCGATTGAAACGGCTTCCTCGTTCAATGAAAACTGAATCGATTACAATTCGTTTCGAGGCGTAATACCGAGACCGAAAAGAATTCAAGCATAATTGTATCGACTGCTCATTACTACTCTACGATTACCTGTACTGAATCGGCATCGGTATAATTATTTCTCCGTTACCTGCTATTTTAGCCTGACTCACCTGTCTGCTGCTTTCTTATTAGCGGCTGATAGATCTTTCGTTTCCAAAAGACCGAGTTCCAATGGAATTTATGGGTACTCTTGACTTTTTTGGGATGTTGCGTCACTTATTACTTAATCTGTAACATAGTATAAATAGCATGTAATGGTATGCAGTTAATTACAAACCGTTTGGCGTTTCATTCTTTTATGTAATGAATGAAATTTACATTGCAGTTTTCTTATGTTATATTTAATTGGTCTAGGTATTTCTCAATTATAGTGCTCCCAATTTCTTGCGGTGACTTAGAAGTCACCACAAGAAATTCTACTTGAATTTTATTTTTTTACTGAAAAGATAGATACGCCACTTGATCTCATTCTAATAAATTAATCGAATACGATGCTATGAGTGTAGAATTATACAAAGTAACGTTCATATTTTTTTTTCATATATTTTTATATATTCATATTTTCATATTCTCGTGTATTCATATTTAGGCTATCAGCTCGCGGAAATTAGAGTTTGAGGAAATTACTTTTTATCATTCCACACGAGTACGTTGACAATAGTTTGATCCACAGTGGGAAATTTCAACATGGTTACGAAAACAGCATTAATATACATATAGGGAATTAAGTAACCTCAGGGAACTGTTGCACTGCATAATCAGTAAGAAAGATAATAGTCATATACATTTATTTATGCACTTCCTTAGCATAGTCTGGAAAAATCTCCAGCCTTCCCAACTAGCAGTTTTCCAATGTCAACTTCTACTATATGATACACGCTTTTCATTTCGGTACTGGTAGGTGTAACCTATTGGTATCTACCTCTGACATAAAACCCTGTTATCATTGGAGTCTTGCCATTGACTTTGCTCCAAAATATATCACATAACAGACAGTGTAGGTAATGTAAGAATTTTGAGTTCAAGCGTTTGAGGTGTCAATGAAATGAAATTAAATGCGAGTAAATACAACTGTAAATACTATAAAGATTGGTTTCCGTCAAGATGAATTTAGGCTAATAATTAAGCTTCCGCCTCTGGTTTTTTGTTTTGATTAATTGAGGTAGAAAAAGTTTAAGTCGGTAATAGATTGCTTGAGGATAGAGTTCGAAGTTGAATATGTACTGTACTGGGGTCAATCTTCATCACAAACTTTCTGCGCTCCCGTTCGCCTTCAAAACTTAAACCTTAAATGAACCTTCGCTACCGATAATATCCCGATAATTTTCTTTTTATCACTTTTTGTTCAGATTTTCGAGAAAATTCTTTACCAGCGGGGGTATATCGATACCCTTTAAAATCTTATGGTATACAAAAATGCAAATGGAAGCCAGGAAACGTGACAATGTAATGAAATTAAATGTTTGTAAATACAGCTGAGATCCCCTAACATGAATGAAGGTAGTCTTTTGGGTTTTGGAGGTTACACAACCTTCAAAACATCAACCACATCGAAGGCGATAGTAGCTATTCTTTCAGACCTGGTTTCAAAGCGTAGTAGATATGCATTGTAACTGAAATCAATATTCAAATCAACGGTCTATAATAGCTTTAATCGTAAGAAAAGTATTAGATATTTGATTCTTTTATTTCTTAATTTTTTGGCAAATTAGGTGAATATATTATTTTTCTACCGTTGTAATCTGCATGAACTCTTATTGTCTACTTGTCTACAAAAAAATATGATCGATTTTCTTCTTTTTTATAGTTAGCATAAATTTTAGACCAGCTCTTACTCTATGTTTTAGAAGGTAGAAATGTTATCCTGATGTTTTGATTGACACCAACGGAACAAAAATAGAACATATGCTATTTTTCCTCTCTTTTTTTGAAATATTGGAACTGATTTTGACTCGATATGTTGGCAACTTAATTTATCAAAGAGTAGGTAAACACAAAAAATCCCTATATGGCATAATGTCGCCTTCAGCGACAAATCGTGATTCTGTCTAGGTATGCACGATGGCCGTAGCAGGATACGACGCCAGCATGAAGAGCGACGCGATATTGGGTTTCCTGTTGAGAAGCATGTACACAGTACATGTTACAGTACTGTTGGAGTAGTGGTTTGGGGGGCTATTGCCTACGGTAGCACTGTACTACCTTATCCAAATGGCCGTCCACACGTCCGTATTCAGCAAGACGATGCACATCCCCATATTGCTCGTCGAACTATAGACTTTCTTCAAGAAGCAGGCGTTAATGTTTTGCCGCCGCCACCCCGTTGCCCAGATTTAGACCCAATCGAACATGGGTGATATATCATCAGAAGGAGACTGTCCACTTTGCACCATTCTCTACAAACTCATTAATCAACGTAGTTCAAGTTGCTTGGAACGAGGTACCGGAAGCAGATATCGACCATCTCATTTAGTCGATACCTAGACGTGTACAGGAGTTTACTCAGCTACGGGGCCGCCAAAAAAATTTTTTTGGTGTTACATGTTAATGAAATTTCTTCCAAATGTTGTCGTTTCGTTTCTGATATGAACTTATCATATTGCCAAAAAATCAAGTTAAACAAATGATTTCTTCTGGGTGTAACACTTCTAATGTCACTGAGTATATTTCATTGAATATAATAAAATATATAAAAATACAAAATATTTAACATTTCTCAATTATGTACAACATAGTTAGCGGTAACATCCAATTCATCTGACTATAACGTCAAGTTGAGTATTACATGAACACTTATGGGGATATAAAGAAGTCATTACATCGAATATTTCGTCCTGTAATCGCTTACTTTC
This sequence comes from Popillia japonica, assembly GCA_004785975.1. Classification (NCBI taxonomy): domain Eukaryota; kingdom Metazoa; phylum Arthropoda; class Insecta; order Coleoptera; family Scarabaeidae; genus Popillia; species Popillia japonica. The sequence goes on from ML219296.1 coordinate 12,084, forward strand.
GATATTGTTAACATTTTAGCACGTTCTAAAACATTATTTGATGGACGTGTCCTGCAAGTAAAACGTGACGACTATATCTTCGATAACGTGTTAGAAAAAAGTGAACAAAAACTGTTCCTACACGATAATTAAAGCGTTTACAAATATGGATGTTTATAATGTAAGTAGTTTAAATAAAGATCGAATTCAACTGCATTAAATCAATAATGTTTAAATCTTTATTATAGCGTACTATGAGAAGTAGATTAATCAAAGAAGACGTATAGTATTTCAAAGATCTTATTCATCTAAACAACATCAATATAAACGTTTTATCAGCCCAATAACCCAAATATTTCTCGTCTATAAATGTTTAGAATTAGCATTCGAAACGCATCACTTGTGTACCATAGAGAACGTCTACGTTCACCTATATGGGGCCATAACTATAACGTTACACAATATGTGAAGTTACGTTTCAGCCAATTAACTTTTTCTTTAGTTGGAAATTAAATGCCATCACCATACCATCCGAATCCATCGGAGAGTTGTTTGAAGTGCGTACGATCGGCATTTTATGTATTTGTCCAGTTTAAGCGACTCACAAATTAGCATTTTTTTACAAACTTGCGATGTGCAGCAGTGACGAAATAAGATTATACGATTGACGTAAATGAGAGGATCGTTAGCTGTGAAAGGGAAGGATGTTTGGAAATAACTTGAATAAATGGTAATTAGACTTTTATTACTTAGAGAGGTTCGTTTTAGAAGAAGTAGATATATAACAATTAGTAAGCTTACTTAAGCACCTGTTTAGTGCGTTTCCGTACTGATATGAATTGTAAAAATTGCTACGCTAATACAAATTTGACTACGTACTTACTATTGTAAGTTTGCTACACAAAACAACTGGAGTAAATCCGACATATATAAGAGTTTATGTTAGTCATAAATTTCAGGCAAACGTCAAAGCTGACTTGGTTGTCAGGGCAAGAAGAAAATTGTGGATTAAATCAGTAATATTCAGAAGTAGGATGTATAAATGTTTGTTTAAGTACAGTATTCGTCTTGTATACAATTGTAGTCAATTATGTACTTGCGTTACACACTGTTTTTAGGTAATCAAAAACTCAAATAGTCGACTTCAATAGATGCAAACAAAAGAGCTAGGTATCACTCAGCTGTCCAAGTTTCTATTGTTTGCTTGTTTTTGTTGTTCAGATGCCTATTATAGATCACTAATCTGCAATCAACAGAACCAAAAATGTATATGGAGAATTAGTTTTAGTAACAAGTCTTTGCTGTTTCCATTTATACTAATTCTGGTTATAATTTGAGTAGTAATTTTATTACTACTACTGTTAAAAATTATATTGTACACCGTTCTTTGCAGGGGTATTAGCCGTCTTGTTACTGTCATTTTCCCCTTACTTGGTAGCCAAATCAGTATAATTGTGCGTGCTAGTAAGTCAATAGTTACAGGTTAGTCTGAAAGAATGTATATGCGGGCGCCTTGGTAACGTCTCTTAAAAAATCCTTGAGCATATGATTCAGGAATATGTCTTTCTGGCTGAAAAACAGTTGTATTTTAGTCGGTAACTATTTATTTCCACCTCCGTATCTATTGAGGCGTCTTTTGCACACTAACATACAGTCGAATCCGTTTAATCTTTAGCAATCTTTGTCGAGTTTCTTAGTTCTTGTAGAATTTGAAGGGTCTGTTTCGTTCCAACGTGATGATGTCCACCACAGCCTTCCTCTTCAGCTATAGGTAGAAGGAAATCATATTAAAGAGGTCTTCCATCGTTGCGGTTGGAAAGGTCTCATTGCGCCTATAAGACATAAACATCGTTAGGAGCCTAGGTTATCTAATAATCATTTAAAAATAAATGACAACCGGGAGTTTCTGACTACACCAAAGTAGTTGTTTTGTGAAAGTCTGTGAACAACATAAAACTTAAACAGTGATCATATACACTGTCGGGATATTTAGGAAAATTAAAAGTAATAAACAGACAATTAAGATGGTTGGGTCACTTGGCAAGAATGGGAGAAGAGAGAACAGCAAGAAAAGTATGGCAAGCAAGAAGATATCAGAGAAGACCAAGACGTAGACCAAGGAAATCTTGGTACAGGCAAGTGGAAGATATATTAAGAGACAAGGACATGTCATGGAGAGAGGTAAAAATAATGGCACTCAACAAGAAACAATGGGCAGAGATGATACACGGAACAGAAAGAAATTACAATAAAATAATAATTGATAATATACATATATGTGTAGTATATAGTATACTTTTATATAAAAGTAATAAACGGTAGCTTTTTAAAAAAATCTTAAAGTTTAAAAATATTAGGATACATTTTTCACGGTACTTGTAGAGTGTATGAAACTTTAATGATTTTTTTCAACTTGATCGTTGCTCTGTTTCCTAATAATCAACATACTTATGTACCTAGACGGTAATTATCGAAATCTGACATACATAAGACGCTTCTTATAAACTTTGCTCAAACACACAGGTGAAAGACGTTATACTTTTTTGTGCAAATGGTATGTAGAAGGGATAGGAAATGAATTACTGATCATGTTTAATTATTTTACATCTGGTCGTCTGCAAACGGTATTCCTACTGTTCTCCTTAGTGTGTACAAATAGTACATAGATTTAGTGGTGAGCTATGAAGTATTAAGTATAACTATTTGAGTTAGGATTTTTCTTTTCACAAAAAGAAGACGCATTCTTGCATCCTATATTGTTTCTACTCTTATGCATCATGCATCGACCTAATAATTGGGTTTTAAGCGTTTCAAATGACTGTCTTTTAGTGATTGTAGAAAAATACATCAAGAATCTTAGAGGTAATTGTTAGTAGACAAGCATTATCATCGAATTTTCTATGTAATGATTTCTTCTTCTCGTTCATTGTTAAAGGATAGTCTTCAAGTAATTACAAAAGAAAAATTACTAAGATGAATTAAAATCTTTATAGAATTTTTCATCTTGCACAAATAATTTATAATTTAACTTCCTTTATGTGTATTCTATAACAAGTTCAATATTTTATTGAATGATGTACACATTAATGGAACGTATTAAACTAACCGCTAAAACCTTCTACTAATACTGTATTAATTACTATATATCAGGAATATATTGTAGGACAAATTATTACGTATTCTATATGTATACATACGAAGAAAAGTACCGTCCTACTTTTATTCCCTAACAAATTGAAGCCTGACATCGATAATTCGTTTAGACGCGTTTTTTTTATGGAAGACTCTCTCTATCAATTACATCTGAATCTAAAGCGAATGCTTTTCAACACTAGCACTATTACATGCATGCCATATATTCGTTGTGTAATGCGACAATTACGTTGAGTTTGAAGGATATATTGTACGAGATTAAGGATGAGCGAGAGGAACGACGGATCGACGAGAAGATCCTCTTAACCATTAGTGGATAGTGAAAGAAAAATCTCTAGCGATTTCACGTAGCATTTTGCTATCAAAGGAGTCGCAAAAAATCAACGAGGAGCAAACGAAGAAGTCGATTCGTCGGCGATGATTCTACGTACGTTATATAATTGTCCCGAATTGTCTGAAAGGTCGTAGGTGTTGCTTCACGCGTTAGAGCTCGAGTCATTTCAATTATATACTAACTTACGCGATGATACACTATGGTTCAAAAATATATGTGAAAAGAAGTAGAAGAAAAAATCTAATAAAATGCAGCTAGCAAGCTATGAAGAGGGAAATTACGTTTCGGGGTTTAATAATGTACAAAGGCAAACGAAATACTAGTTAAACTCACTTCAAATATATATAAGATCACTATGTGATCCAAAAAGAATCTGCAGAGATTATCAGAGAAACTATTCTTTACCACTGACTTTAAGTTCAAGTTTTTGGGATTTGTAGAATAAATTGTCATATTTAAAAAAGGTGTAACTGCATCAGTGCAAAGATACAACTGGGTCTCTATTCATATATCTACACACATATATACATTCTTATTTACAATAATTTGTACCAAACTGCAATGGATGAGGTATCACTTTAGAGATTACTCACACAACACTGGAGTTAAAGTTAAATTTCTGCTAAACGGTCCACAAATATTATAGATAAAACTTTTATTAGAGTTTCCTCTTTCTTTAGAATTTAATTGCGTGAACAATTTTTATTGATGATCTTATTCACTTCAGAAGTTCGTCATTTTAAGCCATAATTTATTACTATACAAATTTTTTTTGCAACGCATTACAAGAAGGTAAGTATATAAGAAGTTATATGGCTTAGTATATTAGTCTTTCAAAGGTTTTGATTTGACTTATAGAATGACAATCTGAATGAATCTGTTGACAGTCTACATTGGCTATTTTACTTTTTTTCTTTTAGCAAATGTCTCACTTTGTCTGCCCTAAATCAAATTACTAACAAAAATAACTTAGAAATCCTTTCAATAGGGCTGAACTTTCTGGAACGTGCAATAGTATCTAAGCAGCTCTAACAAAAAATAGAACAGAATTAAAAAAATCTAGAAGAAAAATCTAGAAGAGCTTCACCCAATTGCCTAACACTGCACATCTTTATAAAATTCTATCAAAATGCCAATCTCGTTATGTTAATAGAAAGCTTACGTAGTTAGTTGGCGCGGTGTCGCGGTTGGAGTATGGTGGAGCAGCTCCACATAAGGGCTCATTTACAACAGAGATAGACTGAACAAAATATCTTGTCATGGTCCAAAACTAGGACAATCAAAAAAATCACAAAACCTAAGTTCTTGCTAGATATGCAAAGAGATGATGAAGTAAATACTTGCTACAGCTACTGGAGTAAAGATCTTATTGTACATAATATAATAATGTAAGAGTATGTTGAAATATGTACTAAAGAAGCTTGGAACAAGCCCTTTCTATATCCATAAATCTTCATTCTAATAGTTTAGATTAAATTGTAGCTGTCTCAGATTTTGAAGATTTTTATAAATAAGAATACTTTTAAGGTCTGTATGTTTGAGTCATGGTGTATATGTATGTATGTGACGTTAAATAACCTCTTTAACCGCAATCTATAGATGGGAATAACTGCATCATCGTCATCTCTATACAAGTTACAGGAGTGTGTTGCAAGAAGTTCGGAAACGAGGTTACCTCTCTGTAAGTAAGTACCACGAGTTATAATATGAGCGCAATTATTATTAAAGAAGGCGAAGAAGAAGCTGTGTGCGGAGATTGCGTAGACATCTCTATACATGCAGACTACATAGTATGTGGAAACATATTCATGCACATATTTATGAACGTGTGGAGATTCAAAATCCAACAGCGTGCGATTGAGCGCGTATTAGCGCAAAAGATATGATGAGAACTCGTGTAACATCACAATATTGCGAAAACGGAACGCACATACATATCTCTTCGCTTGCTTAACATTTTTTCCAGCGGTATCTAGATAATGATCGTGCGCTAAATCGATATTAGTTATTACCGATTAGTGCAAATAGGTTGATGTTATAATCTAGTACCTACAGTTCCAGATACTTCGGAGAAATTGCTTAGTAAATACCTACATAATATTATATACAGACTTTAACGAGAAAAGTGAGAGCTGCAAAAAAAAATTATCACAGCAATTCATTTATATTCTCTAATTCTACTTGTTACGAAGTGTGTAGTACATACGTTAGGGTTTAATAATGAACTGAACTTAAGGAAGGAATAAAAAGGCTTTTTGCACTCTAACTAATTTCTACTATAACATTGTTTCTTCATTTTGATTAATTCCGTGGCAATGCTTTCCATAAGTAAAGTAATGCTGTTTGACATATTAGAATCTGCAAGCATATGGTTTAGATTAAATAGAGATATTAAATAACGTTAGTATTCAACAAATAGTGGATAGTTAGAATTCAAAATTTTCGCAAATAATAATAATTAATAATTGCAGTCATACTGACTGCAGTTGCCATCATTTTTGAATTGTTTCTCGTTGACATAATTGCGCCTAGTAAAACTTTGTGTATATAGAAATATACTTAGTGTTTACTATCACATTAGAACACACCACAACGTACGGTATTGTTACGTTCTATCCACGCTAGTTAGATTAATTAACTAAGTAAAGAGACGAGGTTTCCACAAATAATGTATGAAATAATATCAGTAATACTGATAAAAATTACACTTTCATGTTTTCAAATATTGCATTAAAATTTCAATTGCAACTGAAGATGACGATTATGGTGGTTTGGACAACAATTTAATCGTAAATTCAATACCGACATTGGAAACAATTAATCGTTATCTAGAGTAATCAGCAGAATTGGACAACCACATAACGGCGGAATTGTGGAAGTCATCAGCACCCTTGAACCATCATTTTTAATGGATAATTAGTTAATTGGACCTGTGTGCAATTTAATGAATAACTTTGCTGTTGCAATTATTAAATATGATTATGGAACCAAAATATTCTTAACAACTTCTCAAGCATGCTTGCCAGTTAGCAAGCAGTCTATATCTGCCAAGGATCTGATAGTTGTTTCCTGTTGCTGAATTGTAAATGTGTAAAGACTAGCACAGCGTCGACCTCGTAGATGTCTCTAGTTGTCCTCTATGCACTTTGCTAAAGGAGATGAGTAAAATGTATCTAGCTTTTAAAAATTAATACATTAACTCTACTACATTTTACACTGACATCTAACATAGCACCGAAAATGAATTAAATAACGCTTACATAATAAATACTAGCAATAAACATAGAACTGTGTGGATTGAAAGAAAGCATGGCAGTTATAGCAAAGAGAGTTAGCTTCTTAAGCATGAGTAATCTTTGTCACTTTGAACAACTACGTTGTAGATATGCAATCTTAAGGATAGGAATTCTCGTTCTTTTGTTCTTATAGAATTTATTAAGTACAATAGGGGTTCATCACCAAACTGTGACGATATTTTGGTGATCTTACTGTCCTGTCCTGTCCTGTCCTGTCCTGTCCTGTCCTGTCCTGTCCTGTCCTGTGTCACAGCTATGCGGAGCACCCGGGTTTTTACCCTCTATCTCCTCCGACCTTGTAGAAGACGCCCTGGTTTCCAGCTACTCGATCCACCTTCGACTAGTGTGTCCGATTTCGTTCTCTTTGATGCCGGCTTTCATCTCATGGGATAGATGACCATTTCTCCGTAGGGTAGGCGTGGCCGTTTTCTGGGGAGTTCATCACCAAACTGTGACGATATTTTGGTGATCTTACTGTCCTGTCCTGTCCTGTCCTGTCCTGTCCTGTCCTGTGTCACAGCTATGCGGAGCACCCGGGTTTTTACCCTCTATCTCCTCCGACCTTGTAGAAGACGCCCTGGTTTCCAGCTACTCGATCCACCTTCGACTAGTGTGTCCGATTTCGTTCTCTTTGATGCCGGCTTTCATCTCATGGGATAGATGACCATTTCTCCGTAGGGTAGGCGTGGCCGTTTTCTGGGGAGTTCACCTGAGTATCTGGTTATTCGATCCACCGTCGCTCAGGTGAACAGTGTTGTCCTCAATGACTCTACCTCAAACTTCGGCTCAAGGGTTGCCTTCTTCTTGGCTGGGAGCGATTCCTGGCTAATTGTTGGCGCAGATCGTCCTTGGTCTTCTATACCTCCATGGGATATCGAGGTCGTAATCGACAGCTTCTCCTATGAGGGGCTAGGGCCTTGTCGAAGATCTTCCTCGCTGTTCTGTGGATGAAGCCTGCTACTGCCTCCATCCGGGTGTCTTGCTGTAGGGTGGTGTTTCTTACATACCATGGTGCATCCAGGGACATTCGTAGCACCCGGTTTTGGATAACCTGGAGCTTTGTCATGTGACAGTTTGCTGGTTGGATCTTGCTCGCGGGATCGAGTTTACTTCGCCTATTCATTATGACGTAGAAAGCTCTAAGCATCTGTCTGGCTCGGTTGGTGTGGATCAAATGTCAGTCGAGCGTCCAAGGTGATTCCCAGGTATTTAATCTCGGAGCGCCATGGAATGATGCCCCCTGGATTCAGAGTTCTTCGGGCCTTCCATGTCTGCGTTTTCTTTTTCCGCTTCTGGTGAAGCACACGGCCGTGCATTTTGCTGGCTGGATTTGGATTCTCCAGTCTTTATACCATCTGTCGAGTCGGTCCAGGGATTCTTGGAGTAGGGTTCCAACTCTCCTGACATCAATAGATCTTGCATACAAACAGACATCGTCAGCGAACATCCCCATCTATACTTGGGGAGTGGTTGGTATGTAGCTGGGGTGATCTTACTCAAGAGAACGGCATGGTTTATCGTATAAATATTGTTCAATATTTGCGCAAAGGGTATTCCTAATACAGAAAACAGCAATTAGAAATATGTATAGTGTGCGGAATTATGATTCATGCAGAGATATTTTGAAGTAGAAAAGATTTCTAACAATTCCATCAATTTACATCTGCAACACTATTACGTATGTAAAGGAACATTTAACACAATTCACTTCACATAGAAACAATCATAATTATCAAACAAGACATAATACAGACTTGCAAATTCCACAACATAACTAACGCAGTACGAATCAGATTCGACGTATAAAGCCATTATATTTTACAACCACCTCCCCCGAGAAATCAAAGCAGAGAGTACCATAAAAATATTTAAGCGTAAATTAAATTCATTTTTAATTTCCAAATCATTTTATTCAATAATCGAATATATACACGATTCTACGAATTAGTCAGATGATTGTATTTTGCTTTACCTACTTCAATTTAACATTCTCCTTTTGAATTTTGTTATTTTTTTTGTTCTCCCATGTTTTGATTTCGTAACACAATTTTGTTCAGTTTTTGCATTATCCTTATTTTCTTATTATTACTATTATGTTACACTATACTATGTTTATTTAGTTATGGTTAAGGGTGCACTATTCTTTGTTGACATATCGTATATCGTTGTGATCTGCTGGACGAATAAAGATTATTATTATTACTATTATTATTATAATCATGCCCTGGCATAAGAAGGGAGCCAGAAATTAGTTAGATAATTACCGAAAGGTATACCTATTGTAAGTTCTATTTGCAAAAAACCTAAATAATTGTTGTTTAAATTTAGTTCAATTTTTTAGTGAAGATAGTATTCTACGTAAGTACTAACCAACAGAATTTCAATCAAGAAGGTTTACTGTTTACTACACCGTACATAATAGTTATTTACGAACCCAGTGCGTGAAAATATATTTCACGAATGAGTGGCCTTCGGCTCGCGCTTTATGGACACGAATTCGCACCAAGTTTGTACAATATTTTTTGTACGAGTACTTTAATAATACCTATCGCTAAATACGTTTTCATTTATAACACATTACAAATCTCTTGATATTAATTAAAAGAATTTGAGTTGGCAGTATTGATTATTTGAAGTGACATTTAATTTAAAATTATCAAATTCAGAAAATTCGATTCAAAATTAAAACCTGTACAACATGAATTCTGATAATGAAATAGAATGTACACCCCTGAAATTCGGGAAGCTGCTAATACTGCAACGGATAATTTATTACCCATAAAATCATTAGGGTTAGGGATTTATGATTTTAAAATGTCACTAAATCAATCAAGTTACAGTAAGTACCAACTTTACTTCACGCACTAGTGCTTAAAAGGGCTTTTTTACGCACGCAAATCGAATCGTGAAATAGCATGTTTTCATAAGCGAGTAGAAAAACATAATTTAAATAATTTCCACTTTTTTAGATCATAATCTGCTGTCTCTGGAAATGTTGACAGATTTGTTCAAAGCTTTTATTGCATGAATCATGAGATTTCAATTGAAAAGTTGAAATTGTATGCAGGTAGGCGCGTAATTGCAACAACATATACATATGTAGATGCTAGCTTCATATACGGAAACAGACAATTCAACTAATGATTGGAAAAATCAGGTTTAGTTTGCGCTGCGATAGATGTACTCTTGATCACAATTGTGAGGTCTCCTGTCTTGTTCTATGGCTTCTCAATGCTGTGCCTCAGTATCGTCTTAAATGCTGATGATATTATTTTGTTGTTCTGTGTATACCGGTAAATATACCCTAACTTCACTACAAATTGAATATTACTATTTTCTACAAGCCTTTAGGTGATGTACAAAACCTAATAGCAATGCTAATAGCTTGTTTACTATAACACTAATGTCACAAAATACACTGTGCAGTTACTAAACAGAAAATTAGAGTTGGTTATTCGTTTCTTTAACGTATTAAATTCTACATGCTCTATTTTACAATGCTAAATTACGTGTAGAAAACGGAATGCATCTTAAGTTATTTCGTTCCACTATCCGTAGGATATCCGCTCAATTAGAAAGAGACCAATTTAATTGACAAACCACGCATCATCAGACATTATTACCTGCAGATGATTTGATCAACTGAGATTTTTTGATGAAACCAAAACTCGTATATAGCTACATTACGCGTAATAATCCATAGGTGAACTCACTTCAAAGATTAATGTCACCAATTAAATAGGAAGGAAAAACCTTTTCACGTTAAGTAGAAAATAATTTTTTATTATTTTATGAATTTACTTTATACAATGTTTCTGTAAATAACTTAAAAGCAATTGAAGCATCATTAACAATACGTAAAATGATTTAAAGCGGAGATAAGTAGAACTTATTCGTCCAAACGATTAATAACCTATGAAAAAGATTACGTACTCTAGTGTTTTGTCAACTAAGAGCAATGAAACAACAGTCACCTTCATATGAACAGTGCTAGAAACGAAGTGTGGTGTTCTACTTTACCTTAAAGATTGTCTAATGGGACATAAATTTCGTAATAAACTGTACACTATTCCATGACTTTTTAGCAGGTGACCGGAAACCAGAAATTGATTTCGACGTCGTTATAGTAGAGGAAATTCTAGAAGATTTTACAATTTCAGCATCCTGTTTGCGCTGTCCATTTATTTAGTTTTTATATTATTAGCTGGTAGTGATTTTCTTGTTTTTGTCTTTTTCTGACTATTAGCAGTTCTTGACGGATAACTAGACGGATGGATAAATCCTTTGGTGCGAGGATCGTGTTCGCCATCGCACTAATTCATCGCCTTGAAATCGACGGAAATGTTTTGAAACACAAATGCTTGTTTTTATGACGCAATATGTTACGTTCTTCAAGCTTAATTCGGTATCAATTAACTGCGTTAAACGTGGTGATAATATTATTGCATTCTATGTATGAAATTAGTTCTTAATTAATTTTTCATTTAATTTTTTTTATTATACTATGTAGTTTATTTATAACTCGAATCCGTTTTCAGTTAAAGTACTTTTCTTCACGGTTTAAATTATAGTCGATAACATATATTTGCCTCCACTTATTGTTTATAACCTCATATTCTTACGTGTAATTCGGTATTATTGCTTGTTTTAACATATTACCGCTTTGTTAAACGGTAATTGACTATAATAATTCAATAAGATAATATGATTAAAACGCACGTCAGTGGCGGAACAACCACCGGTGCAACCGGTGCCATGCACCAGGACCCACACTCGTTGGGTTTTCGGGAAATCCTACATCAAAATCCTTCTGGTCTTGAAGAAGAAATTTTAAAAATGATTGAAAGCATAGGTTTAAAACACACAATGTAGAGGACAAGGATACGATGGTGCAGCTAATATGAGCGGTATATATTCTGGACTTCAAGCTAGACTACAAAGAATTCAAACAAATACCAATTATATACATTGTGAAGCTCCTAACTTGAATCTGGCTCTCAAGGATTGTGTAAAAAATGTGCAGGAATTGCAAAACTACTACGCTTTTGCCGAATAACTTTATACTTTTTTCGGACATAGCCTTAAGAGATGGAACATCCTAAAAGAGCTATCACATTTCCATGATTTAACATTAAAAAAACTGAATCCTACACGATGGTCGTCTAGATATGAGTCAATAGTTGCACTGAACTATAGATATGCTGATGTATTAAAAGGTTTGACAAAAATTAGTTTATTAAGTAAGAACTCTAAAGAAAAGAATCAAGCATATTTTTACTAACTCAAATGGAAAAATATGAATTTATCTTCTTAACGGAGTTTCAATATCAACTTCTGAAAATAATAAATGGCGTTTCTCAATTTCTTCAGAGAACAGACATGCAGCTTGACAAGGCAGTAAAATTATTGGAAAATGTTATGACATCTTTAACAAATTTTCGAAATAATTTTAATCAGATGCAATGTCAAGCACAGACAATCGCTGTCAAATGGTGGGTCAGTACATCGCTTGTCTCTAAACGTCAACGAAAAATTAAAAAATTCTTTGACGAATTATGTGAGAATGAGAGACTGGCAGATGCTGAACACCATTTCAAGATTGAACTTTATTATGCTGCTTTAGATATTATAAGTCAAATAAAAAATCGGTTTAACGGTATGAAAACTGTCGTAGAAAAATTTGAAAGTATATTTCCGGAAAAACTATTACATGCAGAAGACGACGAACTTCATCAAAAGCCTTAAATCTTTTTGGTTAATCAATATTCAAAGGATATTTCGTCTGCATTTCCTTCTCAGCTTATATCTTTCCGTGCCTGTGTTCAGTACCAACTACATTCAGTTCAACCGTGTATGATTTGGCCAAATTATTAATTGTTGAAAATAATGTCTTAAGTTCTAATTTTCCAAAAATACTGTGTACCCTTACTGTGACAGTGGCAAGTGCGGAAAGATCATTTTCTAAGTTAAAATTAATAAAAAAACTATTTAAGAAGCACAATGGGGCAAGAAGGGCTTAGCGGACTTGCTGTAATTTCAATTGAAAATGAAAAAGCACGAGCGATAGACATTAATGAACTAATTACATCATTTGCTGAGAAAAAAAGGTGGCGAGAAAAGTTTTTGTAATTGTAAGTACTTCATAATTATTACTTTATGTCTGCTATTGAGAGGGGAGAAGAGGGCCTATTTATAAACTTTGCACTGGGGCCAATTCACACAAAGTTCCGCCACTGATGCACGTACACTTTAATGATAACTAAACTATTAATTTCAAATACCTCTTCCTTGATGGATGGCTTCACCTCGATCATTCACTGGGCCAAAACGTCTATTGTGCCTCCATGACATTTTAAGCCACTTGATTTGGTTGTACCTAGAGAAAAAGTCCGCGAACTGATAGAGAGTTAATTTACTTAGTCTGGGTTTCTCTAATCGTGACCTCAAAGTAACTCCGCCCCTCTGTATGTGATATTGCGCAATGGGCAAGAGGTTCCGCAGGAAATCCTCTTGCGCTTTAGTTTGTTAGACCCATAATGTTTTCTGTGTTTATTTAGTGCGCTGTGCCCAGTTAAGACATCTTTAAGCAATCTCTGCTTGGGTCTGGTCGTAAAAATAGTTAAGCTTCTTCCGGTGTAGATGCATACCGAGAATTTTACGATATTTCATGCCGTAAAAGTTTTGCAGCTACAATAGCAACCCCCACATATTGTTTTTGGTTTTGGACCTGTGAGTGGCCGTTCGCTGGCTGCTCTGGCTAATTCTGCTGTATTAGTGGACTTTGCATCGTTATTTGCTGCCATCTGTAGGTTAACATGTTACAAGGGCACCTCTCCCAAATTGGGATGAACTAGCGTGTCGTATTCAACTTCACTTGATATACCCAAAAATTTGCACTCAGAAAAAGTAAGCATGTTTGGTTTTCATTACAGCAACACGTTTTGGAAACAATCTAGTAACGGAGCTAAACTAAATCCTGACCTTAATACCCATATTACTCATTTGATGTCTGAAAATACTCTTCTTTCCCATAAAATCTAGTCCGATTTTAACAGACGCTATAAAGTGTTCCTTTTTATGATTTATTAACAACTTTTCGAAACTGTTTAAAACATATTAGTGTTAGGCTAATGTTGACAAAGTTAGTTAAGTTCAGATTTAAATGTAAATATTTGGTCTTTCGTAGATAAATCATTCCAGATTATGCAAATGTGAAAGACAATGAAGAAAAAGAAGACAGCATACAAAGTAAACAAGATAGAGAGGATTAAAAAGTGTGGTAAAAGTTTTAAACTGAAAAATGATTAGTTGGTTATTGGTAGTTACCTTAGTTCTTACCAATTGCTATTTCTTTTCACCAACTTATTTGCAGTTTAATCTCAAGATCTGCTAGATGCAGCATCAAAAAATCCACACAGCACGAAATAGCTGTGCATATCCATTTCGTGCTGTACCGAATATCTCTATATTTATTGTCAACCAAGTTGCGAAGATTACATATAGCAATATGATAAATTAAGAAAAGCAGGTTTGAATAAGCACTTAATTTTTTGTGGTACTATTAATGGTACATCCGATCTGTCATTTCAGAAGAAGAAAAGTAGAATATTTTTTTAATTCAATTAAAAAATGATTTGGTATGTAGTCTAACCAAAACAAAAACTAAGACATACAACTATGGAACGCATCAAAAACAAAAAGTAAATTTCAACTCTCTTAGAACGATTGTTGAAAGATCTAGGAGAGACTATACGAAATCTAGGAAAAACCATGCAGTACTGGATGTTGTTAAATAAGAGAAATAAGAAGGATATAGAAAAGATTGATGAATGATAATGGTAAAATGCATCAAAAACAAAGATCTATCTACAACTGAAAATATGGGAAAGTAGATTTTTGTAAGACGTAAATTAGGTGCGGTAGTCTCATTCATTATTTTTGATAACTAATTTTCAATTATTCGCCTCTAAATTTTAAAGTATATACATATATGCTAAAAGAACAAATCCACTTCTTGGACTAATTTCGAAATCACGTAAAAGCGATTTCACTTTATATGTAACCATTATTAGTCTTACGGTTAGTCAGGTAATATACACACTTTTTGCAATTTTGCAGAATTTTGACATTTTTCAGAACGTTTTTATAAAACCTACCTTTGAGTCTAAGTATGTAGCCTGACATTAAATATTTACTTTGCCTAGCAGGTATAGCGAACCAATGAACAAGGATAATTCTGCTATTTAGTTATTTCATTCCCTAAATAAAAAGAGGAAGAGCTGCAAGAAAGCGAATTAGCATGTATA
>ML219297.1:7437-45091 GCA_004785975.1 Popillia japonica
AATCTGATCATCGTGGACAATTTGCAAACTAGTTTTGACAGAATCAACAGTTTCCCATTAGATAAAAGCAAATATTGAGGAAGATGTTCTTATTTTTTGTCTTGGAATGTTGGTGCACTTGAGAAATACAAACTTTCTGCTGCTGTAAAGCACAATTTGATCACCAAGGTATATTAGGACTATATTATAGGAGTTTTTGGAAGAACTTAGGGTTTTAATCCAAAAATGATATACTGGTTATATCAGATGGTTCTGAGACCCATGGTCATTTACGCCAGCCTAATATGGTGGCCAAAAGTTAATGAAAAGACAGCACAGAGTAACCTGCAATGGCATCATTGTAGAGGAAGACGGAAGGAACACGGACAATCACAAGCTTGCCAAATAGTGATAAAATCTTCTTGATCTAAGAGAATCGGACATAAGGACTCTTAAGGACACCCTATAAAACGTAATCCTTTGTGGCGTTTGAAAATTTGCAAATATTCTGTACATCTAACTCGCGCATGCTGGTTTAAAACCAAGCGCAAGAAAAAAATAAAGATATGAAGATCACCTAAATCATTCTGGTGCATTCTTCTTCTATTTTTTTATCTGCCATCTTCGAATAAGGAAAGAAAACGAATTAAAGTCTGTTATAATTTTATAATCAATTTGGCTAATTAGTAAATACTACATATTAAGTCATCAGAACAATTAGTAACAGATACGAAAATGATCAAAAACAACATCCATGTTATATACAAATATTTGACCTAAAATCAGAATCATCTTGTCAGCACATTTACTCATTATGTAATTTCTCGTTGTTTCAGGTAAGCCTATTGTCAGTGAGTACATACAGCGAAATAGTGAGATCATAAATAATTTCGTAAGTATTAAACATAATTAACCCATCATTGAAACTAGTTACGAACAATTTAATTTAACTGGTAGGTAATTTGTTTGTCAGTATAAATAATAAAAAAATCCGCCATATTAATAAGACATAAATTTATGACGTTCGTATTTTTAAACAGTGAGCTTATGTATTCTCATTCAAAGCGGTTACCAAATCGGACATTTTAATATCGGTGCATCACTTTTTTTTGTTGCATTCCTAACTTCTCCGATCTTGGCACTTTGACAAAATAAAATAAACTCTAACGAAGTGCTTTAAATTACATACAATGTACCACATACATATATACTGCAACAATGTTTTGCAAACTTTAGCGTATGTCGAGGAAATGGACGCTTGTTTATTTTGCAATCTCGATATCGGTTCACATTAAACAAAATAATTTCGTTTGTAGATACGCAGCAACATAGTGTGATGTGCTATGGTGTCATGATAAATGGTCAGCCTTTCCTGTATTCATTATTTTTTATAATTGATAATGATAAATTAGTTCTCCGTGACAGGTTACAAATCGGTTCATGTTCTTTGTAGATTTGAGAATTATTTAAAATGACAAGTTTAAATGTTAGATAGAATCTCACAATTCTGTAAAAAATGTTTGTCTATTTTTCCTAACATATATGTACATACAAAGTGATTGGCTAGAATGAGTTATTTTTTGAAAGTATCATCTGAATACCAAGGAAAAAATGTTGGTTGGAACTGCTATGGATCATACTGAGCTAGCATCACCCCCCACTTTTGGACTGGATTAGATTAGATTAGAAGTGAAGAATCTATGTCCTGTGAAGTTATCTAAGTCCAGTACTAGAAACCTTGTCCTTACAAGGACATTACACATCTGCAGATAGCATCCTCTGCCAGGCTTATGTTATACATATGCCTACCCAGTAGGTTTCTAGTACATTCAGAGTCCTGTTACTTTAAGAACTCTTTGGCCTGGTGATCTTTGCCACCATTCCTTCGACTATCCATTTGTTCCGATTGAACCTAGTCGATTGCATTTTTTGCGAACTGATCATTAAATCGCCATTAAAGAGCCAACGAATCTCTTAGTTCGATCCAGCTACGCTTGAGGAAATTGAGTTGTAATCTCAAGATTGTTCAAACAACGTTGGGCCTAATGCCAAACCCTGGGTAACACCAAATATGATTTATTTCTCTGAGATTTCTGTGTTGACTGTTCACGACGGTGTGATTTCTTCAGTTCTTTAAGCACGATCTGACGGCCTTCAGGATTCGTCGCTAAAAGCCAGCTGCCTTCATCTTCGTCCTATAACACCTTGCACAAATCCCAGGGATACCATGACGGTCATCTGGTGCGTATTGAAAGCACTGGTCACATGATCCAGCAGCAGAACACTTCCAGAACTTTGCTCATTGCGCTAACCAACAAAATAGATCTCAGAGCCGATATCATCCTAACGATCTTCCACCAATCACCCTGTATAATTTAAAATTTCACCATAAAATCTCGCCTATGGTTTAAGTCTTTTCTAAAATTGAATTAATTATAGAAAATAACCCATTCAGACGCGATTAATTTAAACTAATAACTAAAATAATCATCTAGTTTCCGCAGATTCTTTTCTAAATTCCCTTTCAATTACTAATCGAGAAACCGTAGAAAATTACCTCCAACCAAACCGTTTATCGGCCGAATTTAACCTGGAAAATCGTTTAAACGAAACAACCTATCGTGTATACAACTTTTTCGTATGTTGCTTACAAACGATTTCCTGTTTTTACTTCTCAGCCGACCGCAGCTTCGTTTTATCGCTTTTGATTAGTCGCCGAACGAGTCTAGTCCTTTAACGATTACGTCATGACCTTTAATAAGTAATTATTATATTATGGTTCTATGGTATCTATGGTTGAAAACAATACATTTTTCTGAAATATTTGCGGTTGGTAGTGGATGTGTGCTGTTGAATTTCTAATAATAGAGATTTTGAGTAAAGGAATGCAGTTTCCATGAGTGTACTTTTTATACTAGGCGTAAATCAATACTTTTAGGAGATGGTAGCAGAACAATTTTTCTTTTTAACGTCAACGATAAAATCGTAGAAGTTACGTTGACATTTATTGTAGACTTTGTATAAATATATCCGTTGATGTTAGACGTCACATCAGAATTATCTACAATTCTATTTTTAATTATACGACCTAGACTTTTGCGAACACGTCATATGGTAGAATTTCACCATTTTTTTTATTGCAATATACGAAAAATCGCATTGTATTTGTAATATTTTAGATATGTTAAGTTCCTTTACCTAATACATACATTGATTTCAAGTGGAGAATGGATTGCTGTAGAAAAGCTTATGCAATAAAACCTTTTTTTGTGAATAATTTTGGAAAAACATACTCTGATTAGATAAATTCAAATTAGAGAGATTTCAAGGTAAAACTGCAATGCTCAGAAATACATATATATTTCAAAAATCTAATTTTAAAATCAAGTATGTACAAGAAATTATTTATCTACCATAAGCAATTTATGCATTAACAGAGTATGGACACTAAAGGAAACGAGAAATGATAAAGTTTCTATATAATAACGATCTCCTAAAACTGTTGGACTGCAGTTTTGCAAATGTTTCACAAAAACTTTCACTCAACTCAATTGCTTAAATATGGAAATTCTGTGTAGGTTTCTGTCGATAAAATTACCCTGTAGAGCAAATTTTCAAAATTGTGAGTCTCAAACGCTCGTAGTCAAATAAATAAATGAAATTAAATAAAAATAACAGAAAAAAGACGTAATGGTACAATCAATAAAAAAATATTGGAAAGAACGAAATAGGATTTCATGCTGAGGATGGTTTTGTAATCATGGACTTTTCGCAGAATGGCGTTAGGGAAGGAAAGGTGATGGAGGGAGGAGGGGGGGGGGGTGACTCTTTTTTGAAATCCTTTCATTTAGAGCACTGCTAGCCCAGAGAAAACGAACTTAAAAAAATTTTACATTTTTAAAAAATTTTCAAATTAAAAAGAAATATGTAACAACTCTTTAGCCATCCCTTCACATTCTTGAAATGAATAAGTTATCAATTGTATTGTATTATAGAATAATATTGCGCAATAGTACAATATCTGACAAAACCTTTGTAGTTCCAAAACATTTGATTCAAAAAGAATCAAGAATGCTGCAATTGTAGCAGCATCTCTATTAAAAGACT
Organism: Popillia japonica; assembly: GCA_004785975.1. Lineage (NCBI taxonomy): Eukaryota > Metazoa > Arthropoda > Insecta > Coleoptera > Scarabaeidae > Popillia > Popillia japonica. The sequence continues at coordinate 11,524 of ML219297.1, forward strand.
AACTGTCAGTTGATTTAAGGTTAGTTTTAATCTGATTCAGACACTAGCTCTTACTCAAATTACCTTTCTTCTAAACTAACTCCATGCCAACCCCTATAAAAATCTGTCAAGCTCAAAGTTTTGCCAATGTTTGACAAAAACTTACTCAATTGCTTAAATATGAAAATTCTGTGCAGGTTTCTGTCGATAAAATACCCTGTAGAGCAAATTTTCAAAATGGTGAGTCTCAAAAACTCGTAGTCAAATAAATAAATGAAATTAAATAAAAATAACAAAAAAAAACCTAATGGTGCAATCAATAAAAAAAATATTGGAAAGAACAAAAGTGACTTTATGCTGAGGGATGGTTTTGTAATCATGGGCTTCTTGCTGAATGGCGTTAGGGGAGGAAAGGTGACAGAGGGAAGAGTACGGGGTTGACTCTTTTTTGAAATCCTTTCATTTAGTAGCTCAGAGAAAACGAAATTTAAAAAAATGTTACAAAATTTTTAAAAAATTCTCAAATTAAAAAGAAATATGTAACAATTCTTTAGGCATCTCTTCACATTCTTGGAATGAATAAGTTATCAATTGTATTGTATTATAGAATAATATTGCGCAATTGTACAATATATGACAAAACCTTTGTAGTTCCAAAACATTTGATTCAAAAAGAATCAAGAATGCTGCAATTTTAGCAGCATCTCTATTAAAAGACTACCTGTCAGTTGATTTAAGGTTAGTTTTAATCTGGTTCAGACACTAGCTCTTACTCAAATTACTTTTCTTGTAAACTAATTCCATGCCAACCCCTGCAAAAATCCAAATTATTTCTGGTTTTGACATGATACTCTTAAATTATGTATAGGCAATAATTGGAAAAATATCAGAAAATATTACTTTAATAAGTCTATCAGTTAATAAGTAGTAGGTCTACTAACAGGACACTGTAGACTAAATAAACATAAGAACAAACTTTGTCTGACAGGAAGATACTATATGAGGTATCTGCTGTAGCTATAGTGGTAAAGCAACAAACTATACAGCTTAGAAGCAACTGCATCTACACCGACCACAAAAATAAAAAAAAATGGTTATAAAAAACTATTATCTGAAGTAGTTTGTATTCTTATATCCTCACATTCAACTTATTTAATTGTATATCATAAAACGTAGGTACTATAACTACTAAATAATATTATGATTAAAGATAATGATATCTACTTAATACATCATTTAGACGTAATAGCAACAAATATAAAAGATCCCTAATACTTAATAATTGTGCAAACTGCAGTGATTAAAGTTTTGTAGAATCATTTTCGAATACTCATATATTTCAAGTTAATTTTAGACTAATTTATATGTTACAAAATTGGCAGCGTTCATGTCTTTAGATCAACATACTATTGAAAAGAAAAAAAGACAACCTAAATTATTTATAAAAGCATAATGACGACTTACACATAAAGTTTATGACGGAAATTATCTCTATTAACTGGACGTATACATTTTTATTGGTCCATATCGTATTATACAATGCTTATAATTATTAAATTCGAGTTTTTCTTTAAGTGGTTGTAATAAAAACGTCTTTGTTTATCAGTTTTTTTCTTGTTTAAAACACTTAAGACATTAATTATAATAAAACAGTTCTAGTTTTTTTTTAATTTAGATATCAATGAGGCGCGGCCTATATTTTCCAATTTGAATCTCTTCGAATTGACATAATGATACGATCGAAGGAAAAATACAAACTGCAGAATCATTTCTACATCTGCGTACTAAAGATTAATTAAATTGTCAGGCTTTGTTGTACGTACATGGATTGTACTCGAATACCTACATACCTGTACGTTTGGTTTCCTTGTCTATCTCGTTTCGGAATCGTGACAGCTCTGTCGATTTATTACTGTGTTTCCTGTATTTATTGCCGATATTGTTGTGAAGCTTTTAACGGTTGGAAGTCATTATTTGTATCGTGGAAATGGAGCAAACTGCGCAGAAAATTATATTAGATATTCTTTAATGCTTCGCTGGTGTTAGTAATCATTTTATAGTATTAATATTAAACTTTGTGGAAACCGTTAGAGGAAAGCCAAGAAAACCTAATCATTCATCTATATTTCTAAGGAAAGAGCTATAGAAGACATGACTAGCTTCATTTTTTTGGTCCTTATTTCATCATTCAGACTAGATGCTACTGAACAACAAATGAGGTTATCAAAACGCAACTTTCCTGCCCTTCACCTACACACACATATACAGTAGGCAGCATCTGGAGAAGGTTACCAGACGTGAGATCGAGTCAGAACAGTCAGCTTTATTTTTCCCGCCAAAATCTTCTCTTTCAGACTCTCAAACCAAAAATGTATATGAATTCAGGTCAGACAATTTAACTGTAGACCACGCAGAGAAAACAGTTCAAGTCTTTAAAATTGGATAGGCTAAATCGCTTGGTATGAATAACATCTTCGTGACACTGCTACAGCAAGATGTTATCCCAAACAGCGATAAGGCCAAAACAGAAGAGAAGATTCACCACCATCTCCTGAGGATACGCTTTAGATAGACTCTAAAATCCATGTGATTGCAACTCAAGCATCTGAGTTAAATGCACCAGAAAGCCTTGCAATGAAAATAGTTCACGTCTCTAAGATTTGATGAGCCAAATCTCCTATTATGGACGTCATCGTCTTGGTACTGCTAGAGCAGGGCTTCAAGGCACTATCTTCAGTCTTCTATACTCTACTGAGAGCAACCTTAACCACAAAATGAAGAGTTAAGGAAAGGCCAATTGGTGGTTATTCCCAAGCAAGGCAAGGCGCCCTACACGACAGCCAAATCATCATCAACTCAGCAGTCTTGCATGTTCTTTCCTAAAATTGCAAAACGGATAATTGATAAGAATTTAAAGGATTGTCTTTGGCAAAATTGCCTGTAAATGAGGGAGTCTTGTCTATGCCTACATCCAACATGATGAGCTAGTAAAACCTACCACCTGGCATGGAGATGCAACAATGCAGAGTACTGGCGACTTTGCTCTTTGGAGAATTATGGTGCTTAACCTGCTGTCTTGCGTCATCATCATCATATTATGTGGAAATTCGAAGAAGTGGTGAAACCCATATACTGTTAGTCAAGGAGTTCAAAGTATTAACTGGATGTTGTTTTCTTACATTTAATTGCTATTAAACAAGGAAGAGCTTCCGTATTTATTTGGCGTTGGTTTTATTAGATCAGGAGAGAAAATCTGGGAAATCAACATCAAGATTTGTCGTGATTGGACAGTAGATTTTGAAATATAAGTTGGATCGGTATTTCGTAGATTTTACGCGAAATTTAACATTTTATATAACCGATACAATAATAAACCTTCATCGAACATTTTCCTTTCGAATTCTCACAGGACATCCTTCTTATGCATAAATAAATATTTCCACATGCATAAATATATCCACTTACACCGTAAACATTTACTTTCTTGCATATCAAAAATGGAAAACTTGGCGAATAACCATTTTGTACGTACACAATCTTGCAAAATATCTCTCCTTAATACACCGTTGTTGGAATGGCGATCAACTACAACCGCTGACTATTGCGTTTAGACTTAGGAGCATTTCGACACAATGGACAATCGCATTTATCCGTTAATTACCGTGACCCACTTGCTGTTTGTACAAATAATGCGATCTCTTGTGTTGTTCGGCCGTCCGCTTGGAGAAAACCGAGAAGTGGACGAGAATGAGACGCCTGTTAGCAATGCTTGCGAACCTATTTTTGCGTCTAGTTTCATCGGTGACTTAAAGGAAGTAAGCGTAAAGCGGTACTTTCTGAATAACATGAATTAGATCGCCGCTTACACAAGAATTCACTTTACGTTATTTGCATATGGTCGGAGAAAGTAATTCYTCTTTAAGATCATTGTTGTTATTAAGATTATTTTTTSCGGAATTCTTACAATAATGATCCACCAGTTGGACGCTGATTGATGTCATCRMTTCGTCTAGAGAGCTGTCATCACCGTCACGATTTATCGATACCACATGATCGGTTGGCATTTTCCTCGTCGTCATTCGGGCATAGAGCCCGCGAGGCGAAAAATTCTTAACAACATAAACACCTAATAATTTCAAGAGTATCTGCACAACGGTGATCGTTGCAATCTAACAACCAATTGGAAATTACTACCAATTATGTGTAATTATTTCTGTGATAGCTTACATGTCGTTATAGTGATTGAATAAAAAAAAAATGAAGGAAAAAACGAGGTATTACAGTTCATGCAGGTGTGATGAAGACGGTGAATCCGTTTTGATGGAACAACGTAATTATATGATGCAATATGCGTACACACACACGTTTAATGGGATGTTTTAATTGAATTAAACAAACATCTAATGCTACGCCTACTGTTCATCTTACCTCGAAAGGAGTGGTAACTCGTAAATATATACTCAGTGACATTTGAAGCGTTACACCTAGAACGAGTAATTTATTCAACTTGACTTTTTGGCAGTGACTGTCAACTTTTTATCATTGATACTTTTTTTTGTGTACTCCTACAAGTGTTAAGCGTAACCAAATGTTTAGAGTTCGAAGACGTCAAAATTCTCACGGTGACCATCAAGCCTCGACCAAATTGTGGAGGATATTAAGTGTCATTACTCTTTTAATTTTAATGTAGATAGTTTGGTAACCATCTCTTGGTTTGCTTTAAGTTAGTTTGGTCCATTATTTCCACAAGGTCTTGTTGGACCTTTTCCTTTTTTCGGTGCAATTGAGAGACAAGTTCGTTAGATGCATCTTCCTTAAGTGATTAGTCAGCTTTACTGTCTCTTGTAAAGTAAGCTCTCAATGGGATATCCTGCTCTGGTACTCCGAGCAAAAAAATATGAAAGAACTATTGGCAAAACTAAAAAACAGTATAGCAACACTAAATAACTGGAGTATAAACAACAACTTAAAACTTAAATTAAATAAAACGAAAATAATGTTATTTAATAACGAAGTGTCAGGATTGTAAATGGAGATTAATGAAAGTGCTATACAGACAGTGCAGAAAGTCTCTTTTCTGGGCATAGAAGTAGAAGCTGCATTATCATGGGGTACTCACATAGGTACAGAAACTATCGGTATGCTTACATCGTTTCAGTTACGCATTAAAGGCCATCTCATACATACACATAAGTATGGACTGATATTTTGGGAAGTCAGTTGCCAGGAAGGCACAATTTTTACCTTGCCTTGAAGGCTATGAAGGTAATTGAAAAACGTAAAGTTCAAGCTACAACTTAAATTTATGTGTTTGACACATCGGTTTTTCTAAAGACATGTCAAATAGTTCAGTTAACCGAATAGGCAGGTTAACTGAATTTTCATTGTTTTTGAAAAATATTTTGTTTCATTACGACGTTTCAAAAAAGTGACGTCGAACCCATTACTTGCAGCATTATTAATTTCAGCAACATAGTATCTAAAGTTCGATTTATTTCGCTCGTAACCTTTAACGATAACGTAATCACCATTTGACACATCCTGTGGATTATCGTCATATTCATCAAATTCTTTAGGAGAGTCGGAACTTTCCTGATAGGTGATACTTTCATTATCAGATGAGGAACTATCTTACAACATACGCCTTTGTACTGCCTCTTTTTTATTCTTGGTCCTTGTTGTTTTGTTTCCTTTTCCGAAGTCTTGCTTCTTCTTCTAAGTTCTCTTTGACAGGAGTGTCTGTCAAAATCAATAATTTTCTTTTCTTGCGGCAAATTGTCGATTTTCGTGGCTCAGCTTTGGGGTGAGGACGGATCTGTTCGGGAGTTATAATTTATGACACCGTTTCTTTTATGATGGCTGAATGTAAAGGCGGTTCAGTTTGTAACTGTCCCACTTGTAGCAACCCAATATATGACGATTTAGCTTGTGATATTTCCGTGTGTGACGGTCCAGCTTCTTCTCCGGTCTATCCGTATGACGATAAGATTTCGTCGTCTGAAAATATTTGGTCATTAAAGGGCTCTATTCCTGCTGCACGAAATCCACTGCATATATTTTTTGGAGTGAACGCCTGTAAAAACGCCTCCCCAACCATGCTTCCAACGTCATAAATGGTAATGGCTCTTCCCACATGGTTCACCATCCATCTGTCACAACTTGCACCATAATATTTTTTTAGTGGTCCAAATACCCTCTACGTCCACGGGCTGCAGTGAGGTGGTAATATCAGAAGAATTATACCATTTTGCTTCGCAAAATTTAGAGCTACAATGCTTAAGTGTCTTTCGTGATTATCAAGTATAATTAATTTTGGTTGTTCTTTAGATGACCTCTCGGTCTGTCCGAAATGCTGCAACACGAGGCGAAACAAGTGGTTGTTCATCCATCTAGAGGGCGAGGCTGCACTTTTAGAGCCGGGTGGAGTTACATGAAGCATATTTTCTTTAAAATGAAACGGAGGAATATATCGTCCCGTGGCTCCAATAATTTCCACAACAGTGACGAGTGTTCCCCTTTCAGCCGACGTCATTTGGCCTACATTTTTTCCCCCTTTTATTGCAAGAATTTTTGTGGTTTATGAACCGTGGTTATAGCGGTTTCATCTAGATTGTAGATATCGTTACCTAGCAGATTGTATCTCTCTTTAAGCTCTCTAAAATTTAAAAAAAATGCTTCTACATTTGTCTTATTGAAGCTTGTTTGCTCAGGCGTTCTTAATGAAAACTTGTGCCTGTTCGTGAAACTAAACATCCATTCTTTGCCTGCCATAGCTTCTCGAGACCAATTTTCCTTTATAGTTTTGTTATTGGCCACCGCGAACTCGTAAGCTATTAGACGCATGCTGCAAGTATTTCTTAAGAAGCAATGCCTCATCGGAAAGCCATAAGATGTTCGTTTTTTGGGCGACAATTAATATCCAAATTGTTTTTTTTTCCCGACATTTATCGACATACCGTTTTAAAGTAATTCTGGGGATCTTAAACTGAATTGCAACACTTCGAGTTGTCCGACCGTGTGTTAAGACTTCTTGATTTGCTTGATCTAAAAAATATTTCAGGTTAACTTAACACATGTTCATATAACCACATAAATTAGGTGTCCAGTTATACCTACTGTGTACAAATACAGAAACAAAAAGAATTATATGAATTTAAAGAAGTGTTAGTGAGTCATGTAAACAAAAGAAATATGCATTAAAATACTTACCAAAATGCAGTGTAGTTCAAAACAATTTTAAAATGCTATCGTGCTGACTGTGACACAAACAAACTGTAGAGCACAATTTTACTTGGCGGCCATTAAAACGGTTTCACTTTGTTTGACGATTCAAAACAAATTGAATAGAAATCTGCACCGAATGGTAAAACACATGTAACGAAAGACGTTCTTGGACAACAGTTAGTCAAGCCTCTTATTAATACATGACAGGACTTTTTTAAGAAATTCGAATTAGAACATGATAAAGGTACTAGGGAGTTAAACAATGCCTAAAACAAAACTAACTAAGATCCAAAAAAACACCTTTATTCCAGTGCTTAAAGGTATACTCCTCCTATTGCGTTTATTCGTGAACGCTCAGCACGTGCACGTCATTGTACACTACCTATGCGTTGATGGCCCCAATTTGTTGTTCTGGATAATCTTGTTGGTGATGTGTAATTATAGCAGCACATTTTCTTGGATGGTGCACCTTCCTCCAACCATTTCAACAAATTTTACTTTATTACGAAGCAAAGACTTCGTATTGATGTGCAGATAGGAACGTTCATTTAGCAACTAAATTAGCCGCACTTCTTATGCAGAAACAATCTCGGATATTATATTACGCGGCCGAATTAATATGAGCAGTAGTGTACACATGTTGAAGTAATCCACAAGGCATACGGTATAAATATAAATGCGATGCAACGGAACATGCGATCCAATGCATGCCTCATCGCGTGTGCATGTGCATTTTATGCTGCTTCCTACTTCTGTCTTGCATCGAAGGCGACAGTAAATATATAAATATACACAACCCACTATTATACGACAGAATGTGGAGACCGATTCGGAAACGGAATGTGCAAGAAGCGAGTGGGATTGTAGGTGAATCTTTTAATACATCTATCTTGACGAAGTTTGATGGTTGTAGACTTGTCTAAATAGAACTGGATTTTACCATTACCTCTTCAAGCCTCCACCACTCCTTTGGGGACCAGTTGAAATGATCACCAAACCAATTTATTAAGTAATATCTCTATTAATGCATTCGCATCTAAGCAGATGGTCTTCGTACTTCCAACCATAACTAGATTTATTATAATGAGTCACTAGATAGCTTTACATTTTAAAAGACTTGATTCGTCCCGTCCTCTTTTGGTCAAGGTTCAAGTTAGCAGACCATATAACGCATAATGACAAAGAAATAGTCAATTAACATTCTTCCTTCAATGCAATAATTCTATATCAAGGACTCGCTCACATTATATAATTCCACTTATACAAGTCTAATTAATTATGTCATTCATGTACTTGCATTCTAAATATGTAGGCATATCGGTGGTAAAAGACGTAAGATGCTTATTTTTAGGCAATTCAGGTGCGTTGGACTCTTGATGAGGTGTTAAAAATAAAATCCACGATACAGGAACTTCAGGCCGAAGTACGACTTAACTCCGACTTGAAAACAAAGCTCCACAGTTTTAGAAATGAGGCAACGGCATTGTGACGGTAATATTTATTTTAAAAAAAGTATTACTCGATTAAGTTTTATCGTGAGAAACATCTTAAGCCGTACACAACCACAAACGAAAAATATATTTCTATCAATGCACCACATCGACATTGTCTTCGTTCTTTTCCTTTTTCTCCTTTCACACATTCGGTTCCGAAAATAGTCATTCAAAGATGTTACCTTGCGTTCCGAAAGGCATACATAATAGCTCCTCCTAATAAGATCGCGGTGAGCGTGCATCAAAATCACTCTATCTCTATATTACGACACGAAACAGGAATGTGTATGGTCTCTCGATGGATCTCTGTGACCCCGAATGGGGCGGAACAAAAGATGATACCTGTATACAGGTTGATCGTACCGAACGAACGGCAAGTGTACCAGATACCGTACGGGATTTCTAACAATGAGAACGACCTCTCCTGATAAGGAAAAGAATACGTACCGTTCTCTTCGTCTATTTCATAAAAGGTTATATTATGTTGGTTGTAATGTAGAAGCGTCAGGTGAAAATAGGTTTATTCCAACGAGTATTAGCATACGGTTTGAGATCGCACGAAAAAATATTAAAAATATTGAGTAGTTTTCTGTCATCCAATCATTTTGACATTTAGTGAAATTTTATATAAATTGACCCATTGTGAACCAGTCTTTACGTTTTGAAGGTTAGTGTAATGCAAAGTGACAGCAATGGTTGACAATCAATTTGACAGATCGGGAACTATTTTATAAAGCAAAAAAATAGCAGAAAAGTTTTTCAACAGCAAATTATACTTTGCAGACATATAACTGCATGTAAGAACAAAGCACAAAGCACGTACATACATTCGTACATATATAATAGTTTAAAGTTGGTAAATTAGTACGAATTAGTACCTTGAGTTGGCAACAAAAAAGTTCCAGAATTAGTACAAACTAGAACATGTTTACTTTCATGAATTGGTCATACTGAATTGACATATCTAATGTCAAAACCATAAGTGTCAATCAAGTGACAAGACTTATCACATACATAGCTGTCATTATTTGTGCGTATGGTTTTGTATGTAACATGAAAACCAAAATGAACAAACATGTTTTCCCATTACACAGTGTTGTCATCGTTGTCATATTAAAATTACTATCAAGTTTTCACTTAATTATACAGCCAATTACAATTAGCAAAACTTGATTATAGAAGGCATTCTAAGTATCACAGATTTCAGAGTTCTGGTGCTCATTTTTGACAGAGGAATCATTTATAATTAGGCCTTTATCCTCGCTAGAAAGTGAAGGTTTCATCGGCTTTGGTAACAAGTCAACATGTCATCAGATCTTCATACAAGCTTGACCAAAACTATTTCTATTTAATATCATCTCACAAACTTTCAGATTCCAAAGATTTCCAACTGCAGATTAGTCATTATCATATCTTCCAAAATTACCGAATCTTGTGGCAGGTGGAGTTCAAAGACATCTGAATCTTATTGAGTATCTCCCCCTAGTAATCAGGGTCCTTGATTTCCTTTAACAAAATTGATATGATTGGTATGTCAAACTGCTTCCACAGAATAATGTTTGATTCATAAATGGCAAATGTTTCAAATCATCCTTTTTTGTGGTTTTTAACGCAGTTTTGGAAAGATATTCCAATTACCATTTTCGAAAATATAAGGCGTTACAATTAACAGCTCTCTAAAAGGGTGCCAAGTGGCCAAGATGCAGAGTCGTACGTAGAAAGTATCCTTTAATTCATATTTGTTCTGTTCTGAAATTTCCTTTGTATTGATCTCAATTCTGAATTCATTCCTTGCACCAAGAATGAGTCTAAGTTCGCAATATGTCAAATTTGTAATTATATCCTTCTCGCATCAAATAACAAATAACAATAATAATAAATTTTCAAATCCATAAGAAAATTCAATTCATTTCTGCAGTCAAGAATTTGTTTGCTGGAACCACTTTTGTTGGGTCCCATTTCAATGGGTTTATTAGATACAATACACCCCAAAGGAAAAATGTTTCCATGTAGATCTTCACAATTCACATTCTTTGTTGAATACGGATGGTGAGTATACCAACCCTAGGCCAACCAAAGGATATGTTCAAAACCTCATTCTCTAAGCAGAAGACAACAATAAATTCCAGTTTAAAAAATGATTACCTACCAAACTAGTAGAGGACCACTATAGCTCTACTTTTCTGTGGCCTGAACACGCAGTTTGCATCCGCCATTTTTGTTTTATAATAGAACGATAGACCAGATTGTTTGCACTCATTGGTGGTAATGCTAACAATTTTCTGTTAACCCCAGAATAGATCTCACAATCAGTTGGTGTAAATTTTAAGGGTACGGGAAATATGTTTACCACAATCACCTTTATAAGGTCCCATTTGATTGGTTTCGTTGGACACAATGTATTCAAGAAGTAAAAAGCTCTAACTAGTAAAGAGACAGTGATTGTGGGCATCCACGGTCACCCATTGGCTGGCATGGGTTGGTTCAAAAACTCTAATTTAATAAGTAAATTGTCTTATGCTTTAAGTCACTGTGACTTGAACACACAATCGGTATTCGCCATCTTTCTATACCAGAACCAGTAGACCAAAATATTTGGACTCATGTAGCCTAATTATCGCTTTTGCTAAAAAGTTGTTTACTTATGTATATCTAATTCTATCTAATTCCTATCCTCACTGATTCTAGATTATTTCTGGTCAGTTGTGATCGTGAGTTCTTTAGGCTTTAATTTAGAAGTTTAAGAGATAAGTAAGATAAAAAATAAGATACAGCCACAATACACAAATAAAATTGTAAGCCTAAAGCATTCTTAAAGTATATATCCACATTTAACAGTACCAGTCACACATAACAGAATTAATTCACTAAAAATTCGAATGTTAAATTCATTAACCCATTTACACATAATTTATCTAACATAGGCTGTCGCAGCAGCGTACAACTCATTGCATTATATACCGGTTCATTTTACACGCCGCACATTTTCTTAATTAGAACACGTCAAAGGATCGCCTCCAGTGTACATACGCAAAAACAGGAAATAGTACACTACACACGGTCGCTAATTTCATACTCCGACGTTGCATTACGTTCTGGCTTAAATCTGAGCCGTAATTAACGTTAACAACGCTTGGAAATGAATGCGCTCGGCTTACTTACTAGAATGCCACACCCGATGCTCGTACTCATATCAAGAAGCCATCTTTAACCAGCTGTATTATTTATATTTATGCTTAAATGTATGCATGTTACATACTATGTTTAATGGTGAAGTTATCAGCATCAGCAAAAAATGGTCTTCGAAATAACCACTCCTATTGCATATATGTATGTACATACTGCGCTGTTGTATGTTTTGTATACATATCCCGGTCAAGAAAAAAGAGTTGATGATTATTACGGGTTTGCGGTCACACGGTCCCCATTTTTCCCGATAGGATCGAGAGACCTTATTCTTCGATGATGCGTTTAGCAGAGAGATCTCTGATTGATATGCATGGTTTACTGTGTATGGAAGTATGAGAACTTGATTAGATTAATGGCTAAATTAATGAATGCAACACTGTATTAAAACGGTGTTGGTGCATTTTTAACTCAACATTTTTTTTATTCTTTCATCAAACTTTATCTCCCTGTTTATTTAAATAGCATCAGAGCTGCCAAACTAGTGCATAACGTTGTGTATTACAATTTATACTCTAAAAACAGCATACATAGAAGTATTATAGTTTAGAACCTATTCTTCAAAACAATAGATGTGTATATGTGACTTCTATTTGTCCAACACTGAACCAATAGTTAATTTAGTATTTTAGACTGTAGGAAGCTCCAGTCTCTACTTGATCAATCCCAACATCTCTAAAAACCTCACTGGATTTACAAATATATAACCAATCAAAGTATTGCAACAACCATGCTTGGCTTCTGATTCTACAAGATATTGATAAGCTTTACTTATAAGAAAGAATTGACTAAAAATGTGCCATTTACATGAAAACTTAATTTTCAAAACTAAGAGCTTCTATTAATGGGTACAGGATAGTTTTTGTTTGCAAAACCCTAAAGATCACATTCAAGAAACTGTCTAAAAGTCCAAACTTAAAATCGAGAGTTGAGAGTAGTGACCAAGATAGATGTTCGCTGTTGACCATAACGGTGGTAAAAGGCAAAGAAAACTTACACAAAAACTACTGAAAATTTTGTATTAGATTGGATTGATCTTAAATCTTCTGCACATGCAGTTGTTAACTTCGTCGACAGAGAAACCATTTTAGATACAAAAACACAAAGACACAGATGCAAAGACAGAGAGTTTGTCGATCATTTTGATCCTATTAAATCCCATATTAAATCAAAAACGGAAGCAACGTCCAAAAAAAAACTGTCCAATTGAAACTGATTTTGGATTTGAAGGGGTCAGAAAAACCACATCAATCCAGGGCTAGTTGTAGGTTGCTTTTGAAAACCTCTTAGTTGCTTGGGGGTCGTTTTGTGGACAGTTTAATTGGTGGAGGGCTTGTTTTGAAAGCAGCTTAGCTAGTTGTAACCTGCTGTTGAAGAGCAGGCCATTGTTTCTAAAAGGAGAATTAAAGTCTATATTACTAAGGAAGACGATTTAGAATGAAATATTGTTCAGTAAGGAAAAACTATGGTGGCCTTTGTTTGATCCAGGGCTTCGAGTACCGTTAGCTAAGACTTCTTTTATTACTAATATGGTTACTAATCCACTCACTATATCTCCATGGATGCCCATTCCAACGTGTATTCTTAGTCTACATTGGATGCTATGTAGTAAGGATAATACAAGAACTTCTCTTCGTGTGTGAGAACTATCATGTGGTCTACCAATATACTCAATTTTTTGATGCTACTAGCACTAAACGCAGATTTTATCCCAAATTGGGGTTCGACTATGCCTACTTCATGTGAAGCAAACTGCAAACTGCTTGATAAAAGCATATTCAGAAAGAAGTTGCTTGGAGGAAACCTCTTCCACTAACTAGATGAAAGTTGATGCCAAGAATGGGTGGGGAAGAGGTGTGAAGAGACAACAAAGGCTTGAATTCTTATCCACCCAAGTTTATTCATATAGAGGAACGTGTCCATTGCAATCACTTTGTTTACTAACAATAAGCAGGAAAAATCCACAGAAACAGCCATATACAATCTGGTCAATAATTCTGAAAGAAAATTTGTGGACTAAAAAATTCTGTGTGCTCTTATTGATATGTTGGTTGCTTTTGATAGTATGCAATTCATGTGGACCAATCAAAATCGTAGGCATTAAAGCTTCCGTCATCAGATGAGGAGATGTCCCAATTTATATTGGCTGAGTTGGGTATCGTTCTTGAGCTCTCTGTTCATTAACAACTTAAAGAACTAGTTGGGAGACAACCTGTTGTAGCTTTTGGCAATTAAAAAACAATAAAAATGGGACCCAAAAGTTGGGAGAAGTCCTCGTTTCAAACTTAAATATTTTACTGCTCACTATATATCAACATTTCTTCGATTTATAAACAAAATTGTTTCCTGGAAATCATAAAAAAAAAACGATTCGCTTTAGTAATCATAACACACAGCAATAACTTAACTAAGAAATAAATTTGATTCGATGACTGAGACGTTCATCAGTATTACTAACCTAGAAATTTATTTCTTTTCTTTTTAGGACAGCATCATCTAATAAGAAGTAATCTAACTAATAACAAATTTAAATTTCTTCAAAACAAATGCATAAATTATGGAATAAAACATCTGGTTTATTACTGGCAGTAAACAGTTATCAAACTACATATATACATACAAATATTAAATTATACTAATTTATATATTCTTTAGCATGACAAATTGCTCAATAATTTCGATATAAAGGAACTGGAACGCGATAAATTTCATTTAACTCTTAACATAGTAATTATATAAGAGTTTATCGATAACTGCAAAGAAAAGATTTAAATAGGAAATTAGAAATAGTCCAACAATCTCCTGTAACATTTTTTTTTTTCGTTTAAAAAACAAGTATTCACACAGTAAACCATTCCGGCTTTTCCACCTTTCACGATAAATTAAATTAAGCGTTTATCTTTGCACAAAAAGTGATAGGAACAGAATACATGCATATCCATCTATATGTCAAGTCAGGCTGGTAGATTGCACAATTGACCTGCTCTTCGGAAACTGGTCTCTCGTTTCTATCTAGAATTGGGAGCGGTCGAATTGCAGTCAGATGGGTAGTAATGTAGTCGTGAGATGTAAATATAGTATTCAACAATGGAGATTTTCGTTTTCTTCAGAATAGGTATGTACAGTTTGTTAGAAGTTTAGTGGCGATCCATGAAAGTGAACGGTTGAATGAGGTGGGTCATTATATTATTGACTCTTCGCACATATTCTCTTCTAAACAAATGAATGAGGAAATGAAGTTGACTTGCATGTCGCAGCGTATAAGAAGTGATTGTAACAAGATAGATCATTCGTTCGCCCACGGCTTTATACTTAATTTATCGACAGTTTCTAAATTATACTTCCCGGAATAAAATCTGTTTTCTATTATTGAAATTAGCGCTGCATATGTTAGAGCCTCTTATTTAAGACAACAAAGGCATTCCACAAACATCTCACACTGTATATTTAAACGCTCAGCTACACGGTACATAAAAACTTATTTACCGCTAAACGATTTAACTTTAGTTGGTAGGTATGCGTTACATGACAGCCTTGGAACGATAATTCGCTTTTAGTTGATTCTGCATGATGTTTTTCGTTTTTGTATTGGTTTTATAGAATTTGCGGTCGATTTAAGCGAGCCTTGGGGGCGACGTTGCTTTCCTGATTCTCTTCTGATACGTTCTCGGGCGGATGGGTTCACTCTTGAGCTGTATTTACACGGTAACTTTTAAGAAGCGAGCCGACTTGTTCGGCTAACGAGTTTGACTTGCAATTTTGCGTTGAAAATTGATAGCAATTTTAATGGTAATGACTAGCTCTTGAAACCGTTTTAGAATAATGAAATGCTACATATTCCAGAGATAGATTATAAACAAAATAAAGGAGATAAAGTATGACAGCAGTGTTGCAAATTATGAACGTCTAAAAACGCTAACTGAAATTGGAAAATTTGACCGACGACAAACAGTATCATTAAGTGCTTTGGATAGAAATTACCACATACACCATCAAGTCTGCAACGCTCATGAGAGTGGTGTGTTTTAGGAAGTTCGTATGACCAATACGTTCGTGTACCACCGCCAGAAAGAAATTCAAGATTGTGGAAGGCTGGCCTTACAAGCAGCTTCACTGGATGAAGTCTAATTTAGAAAATGCTCTGCTTTTGAAACCAGAATACAACCAGCTTCCAATCAAGCAGCCAACTAGCGAATTTCTGGCTAATGTCTACTTAAGCATAAAACTTCATAAGAAGTAACCGATGAGGGACTGAGTTTAAACTCTTTAACTCAACTAGTTGAGACCTAGGCATTGAGATGGAGGACTAGCTTTTAAAGTTTGAGGCTATTATGTACTTTCTAAACCAGAATAAAATCAGCCCCAGCCAGCTGCTAGTTTCACCTTTTGGCTAATGCCAAAGCGGGAGGAGGAGCTATACCTAATCCGATTTAAAAAATAAGATGAGGCCGAACAATTTGGCAACATTACGCAGTAATGAGATGTAATATTTAAAATTGTTTAGAGTTGTGGAGGGCTCACTTTAAGAAGCAGATTTTGCTTGTTGAGGGCAGAATTTGAAAACGAACTGGGCGAGTGAAGACTGGTTTTCCACTACTTTCGAAACCAGAATAAAACCAGCCTTCAACCAAGTTGTAGTTTCAACTTCTAGGTAACACTAAAGTTGGAGGACAAACTGTACCTAATCTGACTTAAAAAATAAGATGGAACCGAAAAATTGCGTTTCACAGACGATTTGGTTTAGGTTGCTGGAAGGTAGTGTCTTTGAGAGTAGCTTTCGCTAATTGAGACCTAATTTTGACGAATATCTTAGTTGATTAAAGACTGGTTTTCTGTTGCATTCGAAACCAAAATAAAACCAGCCTCCAACCTATTACCCAACTAGCCAACTACTGGCTAATACTAAATGAAACACAAAATTTCATTAGAAATAGGCGACGGAAGGCTGACTTTAAAAGCAAGCTAAGAGTAGGTTACAGTAGTTCCACAGTAAAAGAGGTGGTTCAGCTGGTTGCAATATAGTATTGGAAGAACTTTAAGGTGATGGAAGGTAGCCTGTGAAAGTAGCTTTATTTGTTGGAAGCTAATTTTGAACATGACTTTGAAAGTTGACTGAAAGCTATTTTTCCACCAACCCCCCCACTAGGTGGTAGTTTAAACTTGGACGACAGAAGGCAGACTTTAAAAGCAGACTAGGTTAGAAAAGCAGCTTAGCTGGTTAAGAACTGGTTTTAAGCTATTTTTGTAAACAGAAGCATTGCCATGGATAAAATTAATTCACTTAACAGGGTGAGCAGAAGGTCTCTACCAATTCAAACACAAAGACGACTGAAAAACAGTCTGTGGAAGGGTGGTTTTGAAGGCAGTTTAGCCGCCTGAGACAAGATTTTGAAAGCAACTCATATGATTGGGGCTGCCTTTGAAATTAGACCCAAAGTAGTCTTCACCAAGCTAAATTAATTTCAAAACCATCTCTGAACCAGCTAGCAGTTTCAATTTTTGAGTTAACAGAAGCAGTGGCATGGATCAAATGGATTCCGTCCTCACTAATCTTGTCACTCGGTGAATAGAAGAATCTCTTAACCAGTTAGCAGTTTCAATTTCTAAGTAAAAGGCCTACACCAATTCAAACGCAAAAATTGCTAAGAAACAGTCTGGATGGAGATCTGGTTTTGAAAACAGTTTTACTGTTTGATGGCAATAATAAAAGTATTTTATCTGGTTGGGTATTGTTTTTTGAATTGGTTAAAAACCATTCCTTAACAAGCTAAATTAATTTCAAAACCATCTTTGAATCAGCTAGCAATTTCCAATACAGAGTTAACAGAAGCAATGCCATGGATAAAATTGACTCCGTCCTTACTACCAATCCAAACGCAAAAACTGTTAAGGAACAGTTTGTGCAGGACTGGTTTCGAAGGCAGTTTACCTGTTTAAGAGTAGATTTTGAAAGCAGTTCATCTGGTTGGGGGCTGATTTTAAAATTAGTTCATAACGAGTCGTCAAAAAGCTAAATTAATTTCAAAACCGTCTAGCAGTTTCAATTTCTGAGCAAAGGCCCACACCAATTCAAACGCAAAAATTGATAAGAAAAAATCTATGGGGATCTGGTTTTGGAAACAGTTTTACTGTTTGATAGCAATAATAAAAGCATTTTATCTGGTTGGAGGTTGTTTTTGGAATGGGTTCAAAAACATTCCTTAAGAAGCTAAATTAATTTCAAAACCATCTCTGAATCAGCTAGCAGTTTCAATTTCTGAGTTAACAGAAGCAGTGCCATGGATAAAATGGATTCCGTCCTCACTAATCTTGTAATTCGCTGAGTAGAAGGCCTACACCAATTGAAACGCAAAAACTGTTAAGAAACAGTTTGTGGAGGACTGGTTTTGAAGGCAGTTTACCTGTTTAAGAGTAGATTTTGAAAGCAGTTCATCTAGTTGGGGGCTGATTTTATAATTAGTTCATAACCAGTCCTCAAAAAGTTAAATTTATATCAAAACCATCTAGCAGTTTCAATTTCTGACCAAAAGTCCTACACCAATTCAAACGCAAAAAGTCCTAAGAAACCCTCTATGGGGATCTGGTTTTGAAAACAGTTTTACTGTTTGATGGCAATAATAAAAGCATTTTATCTGGTTGGGGGTTGTTTTTTGAATTGGTTCAAAACCATTTCTTAACAAGCTAAATTAATTTCAAAACCATCTAAGAGTTTCAATTTCTAAGCAAAAGGCCTACACCAATTCAAACGCAAAAATTGCTAAGAAACCCTCTATGGGGATCTGGTTTTGAAACAATTTTACTGTTTGATGGCAATAATAAAAGCATTTAACAAGCTACCATAAATTAATTTCAGAACCATCTCTTAACCAACTAGCAGTTTGAATTTCTGAGCAGATGACCTACACAATTTCAAATAGAGAAACTGCTAAGAAACAGTTTTTTAGGTGTATTTCTTAGAAGAAAAAAAATGTAGAGCTAAAATCTGAAAGTAGGACAATAGTCACAAATGCGTCACAGAGATAATTAGGGTATCTATTTTGACTTTCTTAAATAAATAATGTTTCTAGAATATCTCTACGTAAATAAATTAAATGAATACATCATCGATTGCATGCTTGTCATGTAACTCAAGCAGGAAACGTAGAATAACATTATGTCAACTATATGTATGTGTGTTGCAACATCTAAACACCATACACACACATGTACACTCCGCAGCTTGTGGCCTTTAACAGTAGGATCCTGTAATGCAGCGCGGAACAACACAACTCTGTGCAACATCGTAACCGTTAAAGAAAAAAAAAACACCACGATTTCTTCTCAGTTCGAACCTCATTCGTTTAAAGGAGTTTTCGTTTTCTGCACCGGCTTTGTATCTAGTGCTCCTCTCCTTTCTCCTCTGCACGCTTCCACGGCGCGTATAAGTGGACATCTGCTATGCAAAGTCGGTTTTTCAGCGGCAAGCTGGCCGATTACCAGCCCGTAATGTACGTAAATAAACCGTTTGTACGCTGAAACGTCGTCTTGCATTCGAGTCGGTGATTTCAGGACTGTTTAGATTGCGATTTTTCCGTAATTTGTCGACGAGTGCGTCCCTACTTCCGGTAGTGTGTGTGTGTAGGCCGCTTTCGGATTCGTTACGCACGCGGGACAAGTGAGAGTTTGTGGCGTTTCTTTTCTCGTTTTTCTCCTCTTCGTTCGTTTCTTCGTTCGTCGTTCTTTCTTTGTGCTTTTACCGTCGCTAATGAGCGCGATTTGTGCTTTAGCCGTAAATATAATTACGAGTGATTTATTATTTTTCAATTAAAACTAATTCTACGTTGAGGTTTCGTACTTTCTCTCAAGTTCGTTGCGTTTGTTGCCCGAGTGAAATCTTTCAGAAATAAGTAGGTATTTCCTAAAAAGGTGAATGGTTATAATTTGCTTGTGGGAAGCTGGATTATCTATAGGAAATTTTGATATTTTTCTTGCCGAAGTTTGTCAAAAGGTTGAGCTTAGTGTTGGGAAAAGCAGAACAAAGAGTAAGTTACATCGCCAGTTAATTAACGTTAACTTCGATTTGCTAAAGAATCAAGAATATTATCTGTTGATGGCTAATTAAGACCTTCTACCTATTCGAATTTGTGCAGGTTGGCTGGTATATACCGATCGGCTGATGTAGGCGAATGTCATTCGCGGAAAACACTCTTTATCCTTTCTCAAAATATTCCCCTTTCGCGTCTATACGCTTTTGTATTCGATGGAACCAATCTTCAAACCACTTTTTCCACTCTTTTGAAATTGTAAAGGATCCATCGACTACAAAGCTTCCTGAGGATGGCGCTAAGAATGCCTCTATCTCCGTACATGTCACATGCCGGTCTTCTAACTTCATTGCACAAACGCTGGCAATGCAAAGAGGAGTTAATTCCGCGAATTTTAGCAATGTCCTTCCTGGTCACCGAATAGAACAAATGCTACTTCTTCCCTGGCAAGTATAGTGCCTTGCCGATCTCTGAGCCATGACTTCTGAGATCTTCAACATCTGCAAACTCCTTCTTAAATATGGTGTCTATACCCCTTTCCATCCGTAGGTCCTCCGCCGTCACTCCATGACGCACTTTGCAGCCATCTCTATAACTTTGGAATTCTGCATAACTAATTTTTTTTTTTGAGAAAGTCTACAAATTCGGACAATCTGCTCACTTTCTTCATGATTGTCTCCAAAGCGATTAAAATGGACTACTCTCGGCATGCCATAGGATTTCTTCGTGATGCAGTAGACAATGCCGTTAATCTGTTTTACTACTTCGTGGAGTCTGTCCCACAACCGTTGTAATTTAGGTGAGAACAAATGCCACTTCTTCCCCGGAAAGTATAATGCTTTGCCGACCTCTGGGCAATGACTTTTGAGATCTTCAACATCTGCAAACTCCTTCTTAAATATGGTGTCTATACCCCTTTCCATCCTTAGGTCCTGAAGTCCTCCGTCGTCACTCCATGACGCACTTTGCAGCCATCTCTATAAGTTTGGAATTCTGCACTAGTAATTTTTTTTTGAGAAAGTCTAAAAGTTCAGACAATCTGCTCACTTTCTTCATGGTTGTCTCCAAAACGATTAAAATGGACTACTCTCGGCTTGCCGTAGGATTTCTTCCTGATGCAGTAGACAATGCCGTTAATCTATTTTACTACTTCGAAGAGTCAGTGCCACAACCGTTGTAATTTAGGTGAGAACAAATGCCACTTCTTCCCCAGCAAGTATAGTGTCTTGCCGACTTCTGGGCCATGACTTCTGAGATCTTCAACATCTACAAACTCCTTCTTAAATATGGTGTCTATACCCCTTTCCATCCTTAGGTCGTGAGGTCCTCCGTCGTCACTCCATGACGCACTTTGCAGCCATCTCTATAACTTTGGAATTCTGCATAAGTAATTTTTTTTTGAGAAAGTCTAAAAATTCGGACAATCTGCTCACTTTCTTCATGGTTGTCTCCAAAGCGATTAAAATGGATTACTCTCGGCTTGCCATAGGATTTCTTCCTGGTGCAATCTGTTGTACTACTTCGTAGAGTCTGCCCCACAACCGTTGTAATTTAGGTGAGAAACCATGACGTCGATGAGGATTGAACAGCCAAACCAGGTCCTCTGCTTGATATCCGCCTTCATTCGCCGTTCTAGTTGTCGTAGTGTTCCTTCATCCGATCAGTTGCTTCGTGGATAATTGTCTTCACTCAATCGTGTATTTCATCCATTCTCTTTGACTTAAGTTCGAAATGTAATCTCCTACTTCTTCTTCATTCGGTTTGAAACATCACTTGAGATCACATGGTAGAGGGAGTTCTCGTCCACAGACCACATTTCCCATTAAGAACAGACATGTGTAGTTGCTGGTCGTAATACGGTGCTAACACCATTGAGTGTAGCTGATGTCTTGTAGTTGATTCGGAAACTAATTTTAGATTTGCTCTGCCACGTCAGGAGTGTCTTCTGTTACTCGTCCAATACGACATTCAGAAACCTTTATTGCCGGGTTGGAGATGTAGAGGAAGAAATTTCCGAACTGTTATCGACCAACGGTGATGAATATTTACCTCTGCTATCTCTAGAGGACAGACCTCAGTTAGGATGTGGACTTCAAGGATGGAAGCTATTGGCCCTAAGTACTGACTATTGTGATCGCCAGAAAGAACTGTCATAGAGGAAGATCTTTCATGAAAGCTGTCCTTCTTCTCATTGGACACTTATGAAAATAAGACTAGTCTTCTCGAAAAAACTAATTACAAATTGTGCAAATGGCATATCAGTGCTCACTTCAAAGTTATAGCAATTCTACTCAGTTTTCAACTGGGTATACTAGGGCACTACTTTCGTCCTTTATCTATTAACGAGTTGCTACTACGTTGTTAAGTATTGACCAGTTAGAGTTCAGTATGTGCACCTGATACAATATTGCTGCCACCATTGCACATTAAATTAGGTTTTGATGAAGAATTTTGGCGAAGCAGGATAAGGCTGGTCGTGGATTCCAATGCCCTTAAAAAAAGTTCCCAATATTTCAAATGCAAAACAAATTTTTGGGAAGGAATTTTTGTGAAGCGCCAAATTAAACGTCTTCAACAAGATGCGCAATTTGACTAGACCTTAAATGGCTTAGATCGTGGTGCTTGGCATTTCTTGAAAAGTGTGTTTATGACTGGTTAATCCCCCAAGAAGATCATAAACTTCTTTAAAAGTTTTGAAAATCAATTCGGACTAAAAGATTAAAAGTATTCACAATAGATTTCATAATGAAATAATCTAATCCAATCAAAATCGTTAATTTCAATTAAACTCCCAAGATATAACAATTTCCCTAAAAAATTACATTTCACGAAATTTAATTTTAAAACCTTAATCAACGTATTTTAAACGAAACCAATCTCATTAACGCTGACACGGTACATAAACGACAATCTGCTCTATTATCCATCTTGCAGCGGTAACCCAATCACAAGAAGCGATAATTCATGATGTCTCGCGAGTTTTTCAGACTTAACGGTTGCGAATTCAATTGACCGTGACGAATTTAAAGAACGCGACTTCGTAGCTCTTTTTTGCTGGAATAATCGCGCTTTCTTTTGAAATATCCCGATTATACCGAATGAATCTGTCATGCTTTTTCCGATTTAATGTTTTTAATTTATTTATTTTTTTTGTGTATATAAAATTATTTACACAACTCCACCTTTTCATCTACGCCATGCAATCATTGTTTCAATTTGCTAGCTCGCAGACCGCATGCACACACTAGCAGATATTATTTAATTAGAATTAGGCCCACTTTCCTCTTGATCGAACGTAGGCTTCAACCAACACGATCCTGCGGCGCGGTTCATTCTCCTCTAACCGGCCTAGAATTTCGTCACTGTCGAAGCACGCCACTGTCTCCCGATGCCGACACACTCGATGCTATTCATCTTGCGTGCTTGCGTTGCGTTGTTATCCCTACCATTGCTCTCGACTTTATTTGACTAAAATAAAACGCGATGTTTGTAAGGAAACCGCTCGGCGTTTAAATCCGAATATAGCACGTGCCTTTAAGCCTGGAGTCGGTTGCGTACAGTACAGGATTACACTTTCGTTTATAAGTATTGGACGCTATACGAGTCGTACGAATGAATCTGTATCTTCTCACACCTCAAAAATTAAGTTTTCAATTAATGGTGTGCAGTAATTTGCTTCATGTATTGAAACCAAAGAAAATAAATTCTTTTATAAGTTTTGTAGAAACTTCCATCGAAAAAAGCAGACTAAATTACTCAAAATGCCAGCAAAAATCTTGCTGTTAAATGTTTTTTTGTTGAAAAATTCAAAAAATTGCTTAAATTTTTCAAAATTATGCGCAGATATTTGAGGGCAAAATATTCTACAAAATTGTTGAAGAATATTCAAACAGATCAATCAATTCTTATAGGAATTTGAAAAAACTTCAAAACCTATCTGGTTTGGGCAGGATCTCACATGTTTAAATAAAATTCAAGAATCGCAACAAATCATCAAAAATTATTTGGGAAGGGCTCTAAATTATTCAAAGAAATGTTCAAATATGTTCAGATTTAGGGATCAGTTGACCTGCAGTGATGTTTATATCCTCAAACAATGTTCAAAATTCTCGCAAAATGTTAAAAACGGTCTAAAATATCTTGAACGAGGTATCCAAAAATGTCAGATTTAGAGATTGCTAAGCGTCAGAAGAAGAGGTGGTGGATGCACATGCTCTAAAACTGTTCTCGAATCTGTTCCGAAAATCATAAATAAATACATATGCCTCCACGCCAATAACATTACAAAAATATTTTACAAAACTGTTCAAGTTAACAACAAAAATTTCAAAATTTCCTCAAAATAGAAGCAACAGAAAAATATTCAAAAAGTTTTCTGTATATACTAAAGAAACTTTAAAAAATAGTTGAAACCCATTTAAAAATTTAAAAATATTTAAGATATGTACTGGGACGTTTCAAAATTTTCGAATAATTCTTTCAAGGGTTCAAAACTGTTCCAAAAACCCTTAAGCACCTAAAAAATGTCTCTAATCTATTCCAAAAATTAAAAATAAAATTATAAACTCCTGCGCCAAAAACATTACAAACATATTTTTCAAAACTGTTTAAGTTAACAAAAAGAAAATCAAAATTTGTTCTAGAAGAAACACAAAAATATTAAAAAAGTTGTCTAATACATATATTGGACAATATATCAGCGAGAGCAGGGGGCGGGGGACGTTTACGTGTATTGAATTGTTTAAATTATACGAAAATCTCCCAAACTCCCCAAAAATGTGCAAAAATATGTGTTCAAAAATGTCAGATTTTGTTGTTCAACATTAGAGGGGTTGGTCGAGATTTGGCAACAGCTTAGCCCCGATAGGGGCTGTATTTGTTTGGTGAAAATCTACTCAAACCTGGACAAAAATTAAAAATAAAATTGTGTAAGTTATTATTATAATTATTGAAATTTTACTCAGAAATCCAACAAGATAAATATTTTTTTTTCTATATATACTAAAGAAACTTTAAAAAAATAGTTGAAACTCATTTAAAAATTTAAAAATATTCAAGATATGTACTGGGTAGTATCAAAATTATCAAAAAATTCTTTCAAGGGTTCAAAACTGTTCAAAAAACCCTTAAGCACCTAAACAATGTCTCCAATCTGTTCCAAAAATTAAGTAAACTGTTCAAGTTAACAAAAAAAATCAAAATTTGCTCTAGAAGAAACACAAAAATATTCAAAAAGTTGTCTAAAATATTGGACAATATAGCAGCGAGCGCAGGGGGCGGGGGACGTTTACGTGAATTAAATTTTTAAAATTATACGAAAATCTCCCAAACTCTCCGAAAAATGTCCAAAAATATGTGTTCAAAGATGTCAGATTTTGTTGTTCAACATTAAAGGGGTTGGTCGAGATTTGGCAACAGCTTAACCCCGATAGAGGTTTTACTCAAAAATCCAAAAAGAGAAATATATATTTTTTCTGTATATACTAAAGAAACTTTAAAAAATAGTAGTAGAACCCATTTAAAAATATGCAAGATATGTACTGGTAAGTATCAAAATTTTCAAAAAATTCTTTCAAGGGTTCAAAACTGCTCAAAAATCCCTTAAGCGCCTAAAAAATGTCTGTAATCTGTTCCAAAAATTAAAAATAAAAATGTAAACCCCCGCGCCAAGAACATTACAAAAATATTTTTCAAAACTCAGAAAGTTGTCTAAAATATTGGACAATATATCGCCGAGAGCAGGGGGCGGGAAACGGGAAAGAGACTGGGCGAGATTTGGGAACAGCTTCGCCTTGAAAGGAAGTGTATTCGTTTGATTAAAATCTGCTCCAACCTGGACAAAAATTAAAAATAAAATGGTTTATTAGTTAGTATTAAAATTATTTTACTCATAAATCTAAAAAGAGAAATATTTTGTTTTCTTTACTTTAAAAAATAGTTGAAACCCATGTAAAAATTTTAAAACATGCAAGATATGTACTGGAGAGTATAAAAATTTTCAAATATTCTTTCAAGGGTTTAAAAATGTCTAAAAAAATATTGAAAAAGTTGTTGAGAATTGCCAGGTTTAGAGGAAGTGTATTTACATGTTCACATATTCAAATAAAAGAAAACTGCCAGAACAATATATTCCCAATTTAGGAAATTAACAAAAAAAACTTAAGCCAAAAAATATTTATTATCTCAAAGCAATAGTTAATATAAAAACAATATCTAACCACCATTCTCCACCTACAAAATACCTTGTACCATCTGCAGCATTTTCTATTAATTTTCGTAAAATTTCAAATTTTTGCGTAATCAAAGCTCAAGCTCGTGTAATATTATTAGTGAGTACTCACAAGAAATCTGTAGTGCAATTAGTCGAAAACACCTGAAACCACAAATAAAAAGAATATTGACTAACAGTAGCCTCAGGAGGTTCATTGCGACATTGGCATTGTATGAGTGGTTGCAGCAAGGTCACCCCACCCCAAACGGTGCATTTCAGAGGATGCAGCTGGTGCTGATGAATTCTCCTTGGATTTGCCGTACCCCAGATCTGACAGTTCCGCTTATTGACAATATTGACATCAATTGATGACAAAATTTAGTATTTTCTCTGGCTAATTCTTGGATGTGACTCGCATAATTTCGGCGCAGTTCGTGGTCCACAGATTTTAGTTTGTGGACTAATGTATTTTCTAAAAAAAATTAAAATTATTCTTAAGGATGTTGGTGACATTCCCAATCCCCTTCTTCAGTATTTCTTCCGTTTCTAATTGATATTTCTGGTGCTTCTTCGACACTTCTTCGACAGATTCTGAAATTAATGAATGAGTAATATAGTCTTCAATTAAACAATTACATATTTGCAACATTGTCCGCGCCTGAAACACTCATATTGCACAAGTTCATATTTTTGCATATTAATCCAAACAATATTGCACACCACAACTACCCATTAAACATGTTAAGCAATTATTAGATCATAGCCTCAGGTACATACATACATACGATCAAAGCATAATACACGAAATATGCGAAAACACACAAGCAACCCAAGTAATTCAATACACCTTGGAATATTAATGAAACCAGTTTTCTCTCTACTAGTAGCAGTAGTACTCCAACCAAGAGACCAGATAGCCACACCGACATAGAACGCCCATACCGTCTCGCCTATACCTATCTATCTCTCCATAATTCTCTCGTTAAACACGTTATCCTACTTTTGTCGACCGCTAGAATACATTTGCCATTACGAATGACACAGTTTCTCGTTCCCAGCAGTAATAAATTTTTTGAATGAATTCAGAATATGTATAAATTACCAAATAGCGAAATAAACTCTTAAATGCGGCGTATCTCTAGATACAGTGCTGGTCGTTTTGGTATAAATAGGAAGTAGGTTAGTGAAATACGAATATTATTCAAATATTTGTGTTTTACAAAAGGAAATCAAGATAGGTATGTCTAACACGTTATAGCCGAATACCTATAAATCGTGTCTAAACTTGTCCTGCAAGTTCTACCACCGTATTATTTATGTGAGTTAACTCACGCCTATATCGGGATTATGCAAATATCATCGGCTTGGATATATTGGAATATTAATATGCAATGTTGTATTATTTAGTTAGGCATAGTTATATATAGTTTATGGCGAATTAACAAAATTCCTTTCGGTGAAAACTTGTCAAAACATTACGTGTAATTAAGTCTATTAGAATGTGAACTATTGCTTGTATTAAATCTTTTATTAGCCCCCTTTCTTCCAAGTTTTCCGAATTTATCGTCAATTTCACGTCTTACAATTACATAGATCTCCAGTCAGTACTTCAAATCTTGTTTCTTTACTAAAATTAGGAAGCACTAAACTACCGCAATGATTTAAGACATGCTGATTTTGATGGAAAATTCATGAAGACTAACCTTACAGTCTAGACTTAGTCTGTCCAAACTTGAAATAAAATTTAAGCAATAATTCTTACAAAATTGAAGAAGAGCTAATACATAATCTACTTCAGCAGTTTTGGTGAGATATTTATTTAGAAAAACTAACTTGAGTAATGTTAATGGTAAATTTTACTCTACAGTCCAGATTAAAACCGCTAGCCACTTGCTCAAAATTGGGAAAACATTTAGAAGGTTGTTTTTACGAAAATGCAGAAGAACTAATCAGATCTCAGATTTGTTGTAGTACTTTTGGTAAAATATTTACGAAGATCAAGAAACCTACAATTTAAATTCAACAGTCAAACACTTCTTTCAGAATTTAAACAGAAGTATGAAATTTATGAGGAACCAACTTACACTGCAGACTTTGCCCCCAACCCTGTCTTCCAAACTTGAAACAGCGTTTAGGTGGTGGTTTCTACAAAAATGCAGAAGAGCTAACCACTACATTGATCCCAGATTTGTTGCAGTACTTTTGGTAAAATATTTACGAAGACCAAGAAGGCTACAATCTAAATACAACGGTCAAAGCCTTCTTTCAGAATTTAAACAGATGTATGAAATTTATAAGGAACCAACTTACACTCCAGACGTTGCCCCCAACCCCTTCTTCCAAACTTGAAACAGCGTTTAGGTGGTGGTTTCTAAGAAAATGCAGAAGAGCTAACCACTATATTGATCCCAGATTTGTTGCAGTACTTTTGGTAAAATATTTACGAAGACCAAGAAGCCTACAATCTAAATACAACGGTCAAACGCTTCTTTCAGAATTGAAACAGAAGTATGAAATTTATGAGGAACCAACTTACACTGCAGACTTTGCCCCCAACCGTTTCTTCCAAACTTGAAACAGCATTTAAGTTGTGGTTTCTACGAAAATGCAGAAGAACTAATCATTGCCCTGATCTCAGATTTGTTCCAGTACTTTTGGTAAAATATCTACGAACACTAAGCCTACAATCTAAATTCAATCGTCAAACGCTTCTTTCAGAATTCAAACAGAAGTATGAAGTTAATGAGGAACCAACTTACACTGCAGACTTTGCCCCCAACCCCTTTTTCCAAAGTTGAAACAGCGTTTAGGTGGTGGTTTCTACGAAAATGCAGAAGAGCTAACCACTACATTGATCCCAGATTTGTTGCAGTACTTTTGGTAAAATATTGACGAGGACCAAGGAGCCTACAATCTAAATTCAACCGTCAAACACTTCTTTCAGAAGTGAAACAGATGTATGAAATTTATAAGGAACCAACTTACACTACAGACTTTGCCGTCAACCTCTTTTTCCAAACTTGAAACAGCGTTTAGGTGGTGGTTTTTTACGAAAATGCAGAAGAGCTACTCATTGCCCTGATGCCAGATTTGTTGCAGTACTTTAGGTAAAATACCAAGAAGCCTACAATCTAAAATCAACGGTCAAACCCTTCTTTTAGAATTGAAACAGCACTATGAAACTTATGAGGAACCAACCTACACTCTAGACTTTGCCCCCAACCCCTTCTTCCAAATTTACAAATACCGATTAGGTGGTAGTTTTTCTGACAAGATAGAACGACCGATATTGATTCAAAAATTGTTTCAACTATATTGGTCGGAAATTTATGGAGAATCATCTTGCGGTCTAGAATTTGGTCCCAGACCCTTGGTAGTTTTTACAAAAATGCAGAACAACTAAAGCAGGGCACTGATCCAAATCTTGCTTCGACAATGTTAGAAGGAAATTTATGAGGAACTAACCTACAATCCAGACTTAACACCCAACCACTTTCTGGTACAAGAAAATTTGTTTCGAAAAGCAATATACATCTCTACATATAATATGTAGGCAGGTTTGGAACTTGGTCGATTTTGCAATCGTATGCATGCACTCATATATGTCCAAACTATACTCACCATATCTCATAAATATGTACAGTGTAAAATATGCACTAAAAAAAACTTTACAGCCAACAACCGCTTCAAGTACGTGGCACAACAAACCAACTAAATATATGTACTCTCTTGATGCAAGCTATTCTTTTTCTAACAGTTACACTACGCAGATGATATAATAATCACCGAAACGAATACATAAATACTCACATAAATATAAATGTAAAGTCTGTTTGTCTTGGATATACATGCAGACATGTAGTAAGTAGAGTTTTTTCTAGTGTGAAATGATGTCATATTGGAAGTGTTAAAACAGATTCTCTTTTTATTTCAAACTGCTTTCTATAGGATGATGTTAGTTTTTGACACACTTCTAACGATGTGAATTTAATAGAGATAGATGATCGAGATAGATTTTAATGTAAGATTTTTTTGTTCCAATAACTTCAATATAATATTTGTTAATTAGATAATTAGATTCTAAAGAGTCATTACAAAATTATATCGCCGCCAGGCACGATTTTTTGTTCGAAATGTAAGCTGTAATTTACAATTATTGTTAATTATTTTATAAACATCTAATACAATCTCGAATAATTGTAGCAAATCCTTAAATCGATGACGTGAAGCCTCATTTAAATAAAAACCTATTCACGTTCAAACACAATTTGTTGTGTTTGATTTAACAATTCGTGGTGGACATTCTAAACATTTTTCTAAACATTGTTTCCTCTGTATTAGAAATAAATCTCCATATCTAATAATGTCTGCTTTATCCTCGGGCTACATCCAACAAGATGGCTTCATTCAAGTATGTATCACAAGCAGTGATTGTAAACATTCACCTGCACAAGTGTACAAGTCAATTTCAAATGGGAACGTTATGTGATCGTATTGGCACTATTATTATATACCTACATTAATCCATTCGCTTGTTATTTATCTGGCATAGTTCTAGTGGGACATCATGTTTGCTATAATAAAATACATAAAAAAGGATATTTACACATGCATATGTAGATCGTAGTTATATTAGAACTTAACCTTCATTTTTATAGGATCTCCATTGAGAGTAATAAAATTTTATTGTATTAGAATATATTAATAGGGAAACTTGCCTGTATGACTATTACTTAGTGTTTATTACCTTTAGTTTTCAATACTAATTGATTAAATTTATCATTAGCGCAAGTTGCACACGGTAATGTGGTTGTAACAAAAGATCTACGAAATTTGTTATGCAACCACCGAGAATGTTGTAGGAATGTAATTTGCGTAATGTGTATTCGAAATAGGTGAACTGGCATACCAATTTACTATACTGAGTAAAATTGTAACACTCATAGTTGTCAGCAAAGTTAACTTACCAGAAGAAACGGACAACTTTGTTCAGGAAATCTGCTTCAAGTCAAACAACTGTCAAAGTTGTCAAAAACTGTCACATCTTGATCTAAACGGACACATTTTAATATCAATTCCATTTTGATAGTTCCAACAGAACAGACTTTTTGTGATCAATTCTCTTTCTCTAACTTCGATGAGCTAATGTTGTCAATCCCTTTTTTTATGATGAGTTTTCTGGCCTGAAAAGTTTGAAAATTTCAAGATTTTTGATCATAACCATGGGACCTCTGTCATCAAGCGAAATATAGGATTCTTGAAAATTGTGTTTGAAGTACGAAAAACCCACATTTGACCACAACAGCCCCCTATTTGTGATGGTAGGTGTTAGAGAAGAGTAATAAAGGAGATGATCTTTAGCGAGAATGTATGCACCTCTGAGACATATGTATATAGATAATAGCGGATAAAAGATGTTGCCTTATAGTCAAAAGTGTTCTCCGGAAAGGGACCAAACGTTGTGAAACGAACAGCTACGCATTTGGAGTCATTTATTTTAGGGCACCAGGATTTAGGCCTTTCGCCTTTGTCTCTGGAAGTTGCAAATATTGCTGTATCATCAGCATAGATTCCAAAATCCGTACCATGGCATGTCGACAGGCTGCACAAGAAGAGGAAGATAAAGAGCAAACTAGGTCCGAGCAAGAAATTCTACTGCATGCTCACCACCATTCGTCGAGTCACCAAAAAGTTTTTGCATCAAACAAAAGGTACAATTCTGGAGGATTTCAAAACGCTTGCCACACTGGATTACGACAGTGCTCCATATGTGGTGGTCGGTCTCAGAAAGAAGGAATAAATAAGAAGGTTGAATCTTAGTCACATCATGCTCCTGGGCATCACACTAAATTGTTGCACTATCGTTTTCTGTCTTGCCTCACAATCAAAAATGAAATTTTCCGGAGATGGACAAAGCTTTTTTATAAAACCCAAAACTAGAATTCTGTTCATAGTTTCTGATTTAGTTAATTTTTATCTCGAAAACCAGCAAAGATTGCTATACTGTTAGCATAGATGGCAAAATCTGTGCCGAGCACAGTGGCAGCTGGTATAAGAAGATGTAACTGGGGTACAAACTGGATCGCAGGAAGAAGTACTGGTGAACGACCACCACTATTGCCCCGACAATATCCTATTGCTTAATTGGAGGAGAACACACTCTGAAGACGTCCGAAATGATAAAATTAGCCAATAAGCAACTAAAATGGTTCTACTTTAGAGTAAACTCAGATATTCAATTAGTTGAAGCATGTCTCCCAAAGAATTGCGAGAAAAACTCTAAAAGAATCTGGATTCAAAGGATGCCAGAACTAGGAAGATGTCCTACTTTCATTATTTTTAGCCACATTTTTAGGAAATGCTGGTATATTGATTGGATCACAGAGGTTATCTTTGAAGGCATATACATTGCAGTAATCAGACCTTTCAAATTCTCCAAAATTGGCATCATCATTAATAGAGTCATATCTTTTTTGTAATTAATGACCATGACATTTTTGAATTTTCCTAATTCTAGTTTGGGCTTAACTATAAAAGACTCCATTTCAACAATTGCGTATTTTTTTGGGTAGCATAAGGCCAATAACAGGTACATTCTCCTCTTCCTTTTATCTACATAAATCTCTTGCAATTTTTGAATAACAATAGTAATGTATTAATGTTTGTGAAAACATATTGCTCCACGAATGAATTTAGCTTTAATGGAGGTTGGAGGAAATTCCATCATGGCAAAACTAGCATCATTGACGTATGCATGAATTGCTCTTTATGATTTATTTCTGTGGCGTGTACTTCATTTATTATAAACCACCAAAATGGAAAATTGCTGGTATGAAGCATGAGCTATCAATATAGGTTTAACCGATTCGAAAAGTATTAAAGGATCTTTGTTCTTCATCTTACGCAGAAATATATTTTTTTCTAAATGTCATTAGATTTGAAACATTCTACGATGTATGTATGTAGTTCTGTAGTATCTCTAACTTTAAATAAAATAATAAATGAGTGTCCGACAATATTTTGTAACATAAAAAGATCAGAAAGTCAAGGAAATCTTGCAGCAATCTTCATGTCGTACCATACCCGAATTGACATGTTCATTTCAACACGCTGACAAGTAAATCTTCTAACCTGACACAAACCATTCACGGCCAATTTCTTGTTACATAATAACTACGATTTTTTGCGTTGAATTTCAAGTCAATTATGCTAATCATATACATATGTATTGACAGCTCACGTTATATTACACTACCGACATTGTACTGGATATCCATAGCCTTATTATTAATTCTGTTATTTCTTTGCAGAAATTGCGAGGGTGCGGGCTAGTTTATTTCAAATAAATGGTGTCAAAAAAGAGCCGCTGGTGTTACCGGAGCCGGAAGGAGAAGTCACCACGCTCACAGAAAAAGTTTACGTACCAGTGAAAGAACATCCAGATGTAAGTA
>ML219298.1:12570-25163 GCA_004785975.1 Popillia japonica
GTCTTGGTGTTTTCGCTGTGTCTGTCTTCATCTTTTGAGGATAATTTAAGATACAATTCGCTAAACTTTCTTGCCCAAACAAAACAGAGCGAAATAGGTTAGCAAAAAAATGGTTTGTTCTTGATGCAGTGACTGGAGCGACATTACACATAAGCATGAAGCCAGTTGGTCATAGACCTACTCATGGTTTCCAGTTATAATCGGCTAATGTTAAAAAATGGTTGAAAAGCAACCTAGGATTCTGCTAAATTTCTTATGTTACCAGAGATCAAGTAATCCAATGATTGCAACAGCAAAACTTTTTCGATATTTTGCTGTTAGAGCACTTTATACCAACCATGAATAATCTTAAAACACATAATCTAAGGTTATAAGATGTCGACCGTACCACATAGTCATTTGTTTAGTTGTATCACCAATTTTTCTGTCCAGTTCTTCAGCTGTGTCTCCTGATACAAGAACAGAAATATCAGCAAAGAGCGCTGTATGTCCTGTGGACAAAAAATCTGGCAAGTCATTTATTAAAATCGAAAATAAAAGAGGTCCCAGCACTGATCTTTGTGGCAGACCAAATAGCATACTGTTGTATGGTACAACACTTCTGAAGTCAGAAGCCTCTCCGAGATCACATAACCCACCAGTAAGCTGCACTCAAACCGCCAGGCCATTATAAATATGAAGTCCATCATAAGATTTCAACTCCAAGGATAAAAATTCGTGATTTCGATCTAAGAATTCAAACCAATTACAGACGATCAGCTTTTGCAAAAATTCTGGACAAGGATGTAGAGCACATCTAGAACAGCCTGTGGCAATTTTCAAATTTTGAATTTATAAAAAAATAGAGACGAATGAGGGGGGCTGGAAAGTTATTTTGTTAATACATTTTGATTTTAAAATTGCCAAAATGTGGGAGGAGTGGCTGGTACAATATTACTTAATTTAAAAAACGTCAAAGCAATATTCACTTTTTCGTTTAGTTTTTGATATTTTTTTGATTTCTCAAAATTATTTTTTTTAGTAAATTAAAAAAAAATGGGGCTAAAAAATATTTTTCATTATTTTGTTTGAACAACTCTCCCAAAATCTTTAAAATTGAAATTAAAAATTTTAAACTTTAAAACGGGGGCAAATATTTTTTTCTCCTTTTTATGCTATAAGTACAAAGTGTCAAAACAAAATTTATTGAAAAATAAGAGGTGTGGGGGACAGAAACTTGTTTTGTTCACTTAATGGCACAAAGACTATTTCTAGCACACACACGCATGTATTGTATTTTATATAAAAGTATAATTAAAGCAATAAAAAGAGGATCTGTGCTGTGTATTTAAATGCTAACAGAAATATTGGTTATGTTATGTTTGTCATTGTCACATGCAGCCAATCGTAGAGTTTAAAATTTCCTGTCGACATGAATATGACACAATCCGACAACACTGTACTTGTCTGACAAATTAAAATTAAAAAATTAGTCGTGTTAAGATGAAATTACAGAATTCATCATTTATAGTTGCCCTATGCGGGAATTGGTACCAAATTTGCTCATTCTTTGAGTTAAAATATAGAGGATACTTGGGATGGACTTAGGGCCTAATGCCAAATCGTTGTTCAGTTCTTTATGTCATTTTCTTTGTACGTATTGGTATTTTAGTTCTTCTTTTTGGTTATTTCTAGGGTTTAATTTTTATGTATTAAGTATTCCTACTTGTAATTATTTAGAAATTTGGCAGAGAACTTTAGGATTAGGTGTGGTTAGGAATGAATAAACTCGATTTCGGAAGTTGATTGAGTGCGTTTGGCCGCAAATATTAAGAATTAAGAAGAATTAAATTGATAGGTATTTGATGGAATGGAAAACTTGCAGGTTTTAGTGCTTGGATTTTGCCAGATTTATTTAACTAATAGATGCTTTTTGACTCCCACAATTTTTTAAACCTCTCCCATTTTAATTACTCAACAGAGTTTTGACGTTTTAACTAGTTTTTTGCTTCAGAGAACTGGTTAGCATTAAACTCTTGGCCACGATCGAAATTTCAGTGTTGCTTTTAGAATTTTAGCATATTAGGTTTTGTGTAATTTAGCTCATGCAGTATTCCATTGATTAACACTACCTGCCTCTTATTACCTCTTTGCAACGATTTTCTGTGATGACATATTTGACCTCTCATTATCGTCTCTAAAGAAGTCTGTATCGAAATAAACTGCATACCACAGCATCTTCAGTACTTTGCAATTATTCATATGGGAAACAAAATATGCCCTAATTACTTCGTAAAACTTTAAATCCGAAGAGTTCCATCTTTGTATCCTGCAGAAGCCACTACATAATCAACCACAGGTTAAATAACAATTCTAAATAGAGATGAGTAATACGTAAGCACACAAAATTTTATAATATATCGCAATTTTACATAAGAGTAAGAGATGAAACTTGTTTAGTTATCTATTAATTCTGCCTAAAATAAGATAACAAGATAACATTCCGATTCTGTTTCAAATAAGTTACTGATCTCTCACACAAAAGGTGAGACAGGTCTAAATGATCGACCAAAATTACATATTAGCATTAAACGACCTTGAGTTCAATTATTCTTAGTTAGAGAAATATTCGTGACAGTGTATTTTTCGATATCCTATCGTAACGATCATACAAAAATGATATTCTTTGCGGAGAGTGTTTTACTTAACGTGTTCAGCATATTTGTAGCTATTGTAGTGCTGGTGATATTTTCCTTTAAAAAACGCTATTCGCACTGGAAAAATTTAGGAGTGGAATATGAAGAGCCAACGATTCCGTTCGGTAACACCAAAGACAATTTCCTTTGGAAAATCTCGATTGGCGACTATTATACCAACTTTTATCTTAAAATGAAAGCGCGAAAACTTAAACATGCCGGATCCTATTTCTTTCATAAAGTTGTTTACATCCCACTAGATCTGGATTTAATCAAACAAATAATGCAGGCTGATTTCCTCCATTTCACCGATCATTTAAGTTTCGTCAACGAAAAGGATGATCCTCTAGGAGCACATATTTTCGCGCTAAAAGGACAGAGATGGAGAAATTTAAGGGTGAAATTGACGCCAACCTTTACGTCCGGGAAAATGAAATTAATGTTTCCCATCATTGTTAAAATATCGGACGAATTGGTCAAAACCTTGAAGGAAGAATGCGGAAATGGTCCAATCGAAGCTAAAGATTTATCCGGTAGATTTACCACCGACGTTATAGGAAATTGCGCGTTTGGTATCGAGTGTAACAGCTTAAAGGATCCTTACACGAAATTCAGGATAATGGGGAAAAGACTTTTAAGTCTTACTCGCACTGAGCAATTAATAAATTTCCTCGAAATTCTTTTTCCTAAGATGATGATATACTTTGGAACGAGTTTCTTGCCGAAAGAGGCAACGGATTTCTTTTGGAGGGTCATAAAAGATACGAGCGAGTATAGAGAAAAGAGTGGAGTCAGGAGGAATGACGCCATGCAATTATTGCTCGATATGATGAGTAAGAACGGAAAAGAAGATGGAAATACGTTGACGTTCGAAGAAGTAGCAGCGCAAGCCTTCGTCTTCTTTATAGCTGGTTTCGAAACGTCATCCACTTTAATGTCATTCGCTCTACTGGAATTATCACTAAATCAGGACGTTCAGGATCGTTTAAGAGAAGAAGTGAAGGAAGCTTTGGAACGAAATAAGGGCGAACTAACTTATGAAGCAATTTGGGAAATGAATTATCTGAGCAATGTAATTAATGGTAAATTAATACTGATTTATTTGTTTTAAGCGCTTCAATTACTAGTAACGTTGCAGAAACATTGAGGAAGTACCCACCACTGTCAATCTTAACACGAGAATGCACTAAGGACTACACGGTTCCATACAGCAATGTGGTCATTCGTAAAGGAGAATTAGTTTTTATATCGGTAAAAGGTATTCAATACGATCCAGATAACTACCCCGATCCACAAAAATTCGATCCGTTAAGATTCACCGAGGAAAATAAGAGCAAACGACATCCTTTCAGCTTTATACCTTTCGGCGAAGGACCCAGGATATGTTTAGGTAAATTTTTATAAAAATTCTCTCATTATTTAACTTTTTAACATTTTAGGGATGCGTTTCGGATTAATGCAAGCCAAAGTTGGGTTGATATCGCTGATAGGGAACTTCAAGTTCAAAGTGAGTCCTATAACACGCATACCTGTGGAGTTGGACCCGAAAAGTTTCCTTACCTCGTCATTGGATGGTTTATTTCTGGATGTTGAACAAAATAAAAATTAATAACGAATTGTTTTAGCAAAACCACCATTTTATTAATAAAATTTACAAATCTGAGGACATCGTACTATTACACGTCATGTAAGAAATGTTAAATCCATTCACTCATCCCACACGTAATAAACGTAATTGAATTATTTATTATAATATATACAATGTGTTTGAATATAATTCTTACTAGATAACAGTACAATAACATAATATCAGTAGATGTTTTTAAATTTTATCGGATTAATGCTCTTACCAGGTAATAACTCTATATATACAACACTTAACGTACATAAATCTTATATATATTAGGTACTAATTTAACATATTTTTTATTTACAATTTTATAATTATACTATGTGTAATTGTAATATTGCATAGACTTGCTTTTATTGGTTGGGCGCGATTATATCCTCTCCAGACCCAGGGTATCAATACTGGACTTTTAAGAAATAAAAATCACGTGATCCCTGACGTAAAGTGACATAAATAATATGTTGGTAACGAAATAAATATCCCTAACCTTTCTAAACAGAAAGTCCTTTAGATAATTAATAATGAAAGCAACTTATTGTAGTTATTGTAATTATTTGTCTGTTACTTACTTGTGATTATTTATACTTAATATTAACCTAACATGTCAAATTATCATTGTCAATTGTAGATGAAAATGTCTGTAGGAATTTTA
Organism: Popillia japonica; assembly: GCA_004785975.1. Lineage (NCBI taxonomy): Eukaryota > Metazoa > Arthropoda > Insecta > Coleoptera > Scarabaeidae > Popillia > Popillia japonica. The sequence goes on from ML219298.1 coordinate 17,528, forward strand.
TTTATTTACTATTACCTGCCTGTCAAATGGGCTGCATATCTAACAGGAGCCATTTTTGTTTATACTCGTAAAAATATGTTGTTATTTCACGTGTAAACTGCATTAATTCGATCGATTCCAGGAGTAACACATACATAGAATACCGTCTGAAGACATGCGTAAACTATTCATAATGATGTTGGCTTTTTGCCTGCTTTAACGTTAGTGAATCTGTGTTTACATGTGAGTGCCCACCGGTAAAGCAATGGTTATGGATTTTAACAGAAATAAACGTAAGTACATATTATTTTCAATAATATTTGGTGTCATATTGTGGTTAAGGTATTATTTGATGTCGATATACTCGGTGGAAATGTAATTTTTTTCGCAAATATTCATATCAGTATGTGAATCAATTAAAAGTGTCACTTGGTGATATTTGGGAACTCTAGACATTATTTTGGTTAGAAAATTGGGTATTTCAAAAATAAATTCTATTGTTTCAGAGCCTGTGACTGAAAAACAAATTCAGGTACTGGTTGATACTTCAGATTTAGATAATTTAGATACTGAAGATGATTTTTTAACCAGATGCGATGATAATTTTAATGAAGAGATTCCGAGGATGATGTAACCTTGGCCCTGTTCTGTTTTTCACTGGTGGATCAACCGAATGGACCAGTTGTATTGATGCCACCAAAAGCGTTCTTAAACGCAAAGCGATGTATTAGTGTTGCAACAAACTTCGTTTCGTTCTTTTATTATCCTTTGATGGTACCATAACTGCAAAAACTTTCCATCGACAAAAATCTTTGTTAACTTCGGTGGATTTATATCGAAGTGGGGGGAAAAATATTGCTGCAATTCACCACACCCTGCAAAGTTACAGTGAGTCGTTGAAGAAGACTAAGGGATATCTTCACAAATGCATTAGCGACGACTTTTTTGAAAGCCTCTCTACGTTGACAAATATAAGAGAGTTAGCCGTTACTGGACTTTACTACTGCATCCGAGATAAGAAAATTCTTTGATTGTACACAATGATCATTGGAATCTATRCATTACCACGTCTTCGAATGGGTTGGGCTCAAAGCACTAAAGTGATTACTATTGTGTCGGATAACTTCATAAGTAATCGTTTTTTCAAGTTTCGTTCCCGTCTGAAGGTGGTGGGTGACAATATGGTTTCCGCAGAAGAAAGGTCGCATGATAGGTTCTGAAAAGTGATACCTCTCCTAAACAGAATACAAACAGAATCTCCGATATGGTTTCGATTGATAAAGAGATGATACCCTTTGCTGGGCAAGTCTTAATGAGGCAGATTGTATGTGGTAAGCCAAATCTGGTAGGGCTAAAAAACTTCGTTATAATTGGAATCCCATTGGATTTTTAATTACTCGAGAATAAAGGCTAATCAGTGGAATCAGCATTGTTACCACCACCACAAAAAATAGACGTTGGGAGAAGAATGGTTCTGAAATTAACAGACACTCTTCATCTAAGTGTTTCTGTTTTCAATAATAGATATTTGACTTCAGTTCTAGTGATTGGTTTTCTTTCTACGCGTAAAACCTTCCTAACTGGAACAATAATGGCTAACAGACTTCGTAAAAATGCTCATCTCTGCTCTGGCAAAGAACTAAAGAAAAAAGATTGAGGGAAATTAGGATTAATTGGTAAATGGAGTAATTTATGTAAATAATTGGTAAATATTCAATGAGCAATCGTACTAACATATGGACAGTCCAAACCATCTTCCATTCTATTGATTTTGCCAAAAGTTACGTTCCCGTCTGAAGATTGTAGATGACAATATGGTTTCTCAGAAGAAAACTCGCATGATAGATTCCGGAAAGAGAGAGCTCTCCTAAATAGAGTACAGACAGGATATCCGATATGGTTTCAATTGATAAAGAGATGATACCCTTTGCTGGGCAAGTCTTAATGAGGCAGATTGTTTGCGGTAAGCCAAATCTGGTAGGGCTAAAAAAGGTCGTTATAATTGGAATCCCATTGGATTTTTAATTGTTCGAGGGTAAAGGCTCATCATTGTTACCACCACCACAAAAAATTAGACGTTGGGGGAAGAATGGTTCTGAAATTAACAGACACCCTTCCTCTAAATGTTTTTATTTTCACTGATAAATATTTGACTTCAGTACCAGTGAATGGTTTTCTTTCTACGCGTAAAACCTTCCTAACTGGAACAATAATGGCTAACAGACTTCGTAAAAATGCTCATCTCTGCTGTGGCAATGAACTAAAGAAGAAAGATTGAGGAAATTAGGATTAATTGGTAATATTTCATGAGCAATCGTATTAACAAATGGAGTGTCCAAACCATCTTGCATTTTATTGGTTTTGTCCATATGATGAGCAGCAGAAGGAAGTTTTATAGAGTTTTATATAGAGAACCTTACCTAGAAAGAAAATTATGGACTACCTTGACTTCAAACTTTTCGTTGCCAAATCACTGGTATTAGAAAATGAAAAGGAAGACATGGAAGGTCGTGAAGCAAAAGATGGTGAACAACCAGGAAGCAAACCACGAAGCGTACTGCCAATTTCTGACAAAAGATGTAGGCACTAACGAAACACACAATTGGTAGAGTTCATTAGCTGTCTTTATATAGAATTTCATTTTTTGGTATGGAAACAATAAAAAAATTTAAATAATACATCGCTTTTTAGTTTGTGACCCTTGGGCCTGAAAAGGATATACTCCTAATACGTCATCAACAAGGTGTTTCAGGTTGCCTAACCGTAGCAGTATACAGCGAGCACCAAAATATCCACTGAACGTAACACCATTTATGTGTCAACAATTTCTCATATTTTCTCAAAACATTAACACCTGCTAACAACTGTAAATTACATAATAAGGTAAACGGTAATATGAACCTTCTCTAATTCTTTTGCATAACGCGAAGAAAGTAAACCTCGCTCCATTATAACACCACAACTAATAGCAATAATATTAGTAATTTTGAACGATCCTGTTCATACATACGCATACGCACAATATTTCGTGAAAAAGATATTATATTAAATAAGACTATAGCATAATGACTAACTCGTTCGTATGCCCTGTACTGTACTGAATCGAAACAATTGAAGAACAATTTGAAGGTGAGAATTTTCCGGGCAAATAAACATAATACACGCATATAATAATAATAATAATAGTTATATTAAAGTGAGCAATTGGTTCAATAAAATACTATAAGTTTTGAAACAAGAAAATATCTATAATATACTATTTAATATATACAGGGTGTTCTGCTTTTCTCTTTAGTGACGAGAGGGGTACAACCTGTATGATTAGAATAAATATCAATTTTATAGAAAAGAAAATACAACATCAGGTACCTCAACCTGCATTTCCCTATAATTATATTGCATTGACTAAATATATTAAAACACCAATACGATACGCTGACTTACCCATTGCTGTTTTAACGTAAGATATTAGACTTACAGAATAAATACAATTTTCCTTAATGAAAACAAAAAAGGTTGTTGATCTTAACGCAATTAGCTTAAATTAAACAAAAAACAATCGAATACTACTTCATACGGTTCAAAACGTAATCAGCAGCTATGATGAGGCCTTTCTGGTAGGGGCTCTCCGCTAAACGGTTGGCTAACTTGACAGCCTCCTGGCAGTGTTGCCTGGCTAGAAACCGAGTTTGTTCCAGACCTCTCGATTTGTGCACTAATTCGAAAGCCTTCTCCACATCGCCCGGACCTTCGAACCGTCTCATTATCATTGGATTTAATTCCGGATACTGGAAAATTAAGGCAAAATAGAATTAAAGCGGATTAAATTGAATAATACGACTAACTTTTTCGCATGCAAACAATACGGGGGCAGTTGCTAAACCCAATTTTAAGTCGGCCGCTGTCGGTTTACCCATGGCATCTGAAGATGATATGAAGTCCAGAAGGTCGTCTACTAATTGGAACGCTAATCCTAAGTTTCTGCCGTATTGGTACGCTAGTTCTATTAGTTCCGGCTCTCCTTCTGCTAGCATGGTTATCTAAGCAAAAAGGTGTGTTTTGAAGAAATAATATACCTATTCAGTGACATTAGAACTGTCAACTTTTTACCATTGATACTTTTTTGCGAAAAAAAAATCTCTTACTTTTCTGCGAAGAGATTCATGTTAATGAGAGCTGACTAATATAGAAAAGTTTAGTTATTGCGGGCCCGTCTACAAGTGTTAAGTGTAACAAAATGCAAGAGTTCGAAAACGTCAACATTATCACCGTGTTAGTGACCTTGACAAGGGTAAAATTGTTGCCTAATGTCACTGAGTATATAACATTGAGATATAGAAAATTATATTTCGTGACAGATATTAATAAAGACCTTGCAAGATTGCACGCAAGAAAGAAAAAAAAATGCAGAAATCGTATCCAATAATAATTTTAAATGAAGGAAACTAACCGCTTTCATAGCATTCGCGATCAGCGATGCAGTTTTCCTATACGTTTTCGTGAGGTAATGCGCGAATCTCTCATTTTCCGTTTCTTTGGAACCCAGTTGCATAAATTCTCCTTGAACTAGGTCAGTTACTACCTAAAAAAGATAATAAAAATTGAGTAAAGGCTGTTTCAAGATGATTTTCCCGAATCTAGTGATATTTCGTTTTACCCCACTTCAGTCAATGATTGGTAATTAACCTAATTTGAAACAAAAACATATAGTTACCTCGCTAAGTGTTAGTGTGACGTCATTATTTCTTAATCTAGCGATACACATCGATGCAACGGCCAGGACAAAATCGCCGGCCATGGTGACCTGGAACAAATAAGAACGCAGCTAAAATTTAACCTCGATTTAGGTTTCTTAATTATGGATATTATCGAATTAAAACTAAAATTGCGTCCTAGTAGTGTAATAATAATAATATAATTTGTCGGAATTAAAGGTCGATCACTTTCAAATATATCTATTTTCATTAAGCAGCAATGTGTTTGTATCGCAAAAAAAAAAGCACTACAGCAAAGTCGAATTATCAAGGTAAAAATTTAAGAATCGTGTTATGCAGTAGGAACAAGGAAGATTATAAAAAGACCTAAGTGCAAGGATAAATGTAAAATGTCACGGTTACGCTCAATTACAAACCATCCATTTATCGAACAAAAACAATATTTTGCTAGTAACTAAAGTAGAAAATTGCGAATCATTTAAAAAAATTGTTGTTTCAAGTATTACGGCTAATTCGTCTATTGTGAGTTCATAAAAAAGTGAATCAAACAAGCAACAAATTTGCATTTTAGTTGTAGTTAGTGTAATTTAAGTCAATTGTTGTATGTGCATATGTCAGTAGAATATCAAGGTCTATAAACTTCATTAGTTCGTGCTAATTTAGTATCATTGTAAATAAAATTATCCTTACTTCAAGACAAGATTCTGCGATAACTGAAACTAATTAGCTGGTACGAGAATCCATCATCAAAGATTGTGATAGAGGGACCTCTCCTCAGTAGCCAAGTACGAGCTTTTGTCCTAACGCATCTTAGTTTCAAAGAAAAATCAATATTCTTTGTGCTTTTTTGCATATAGCGTTAATGTTAGTAACCGTACAAGTAAGCGCCCGTAGCGCAGTGGATTGGATGTACGCCTACGACCCTGCTGGGTCGCGTTAGATTCCTGTCAGTGGCTTTTTTTTTCAACCTCAATTATGCACAATATTAAGAATTATATTTCATGCTGGCAGCAGCTGAACGTGAATCACCAAGGTGGTACGCGTAGATCCAGTCCACAGCGCTACGTACGCTAGTTTATACGCAGTCCAACGTTAATGGTATAAAAAGAACGGGCACAACAACGTTGATTTTTCTCAGAAACTAGGGCGCGTTAGGATAAGAACTCGTACCGGGATACTCAGGGAATGCCTCTCTATGACATAGTTGCGACCTATCAAGATCCGTGTCGGACAACCCTGGTGTTCCTCTTGTTAGTATACATACAAAAAGATGTTTCGGAATTGAACAAAAAAAAATAAAATCCTTAACTGTCCACTCTAGTAAAACAAAATCCGACGTAAACTATAAAATTTTATCCAGCCTCACAGAAAAGAATCTGCCAGTGTTAGATTGGGAGGTGGTGGTGATCATTTAACAGGTCCGTTTCGACCATCAATAAGAATATGTTGTGTTTAAATAATGTACCACAGTAACACACCGGTAGGCAATTCCCAAAGCTAACTAATCAACAGTTGTTTTTTCCATTAGTTAGTCTCCATTAAGAGCAATACACTTATTCCAGCGCTTCTCTAACATTTCGCTACCTTTCTTGTAGAACGATTTATGGTTGGCTTCAAGATAGGCCTCTGTTTCGTCGGCCACATCTTCATATCAGCCAAATCTCTTTCCCTTACATATTGTTTTGAGGTTTACGAACAGGTAGTAGTCCCTGGGGAGCAGATCTGGTGGGTGGGGAAACAATTCAAAGCGCAATTCACTCAATTTGACCATCGTTTTCATTGACTTATGGTGCATTGCCTTCCTAGAAAAGCACGTTTTATCATTTGAGGCCTTTTCCACAACTTCCTTCTTCAATCGCTCCAATAATCCACAATAGTACTCCCTGTTGATGGCTTTACCTCCTTCAAGGTAATCGATGAACAAAATATTTGCACAATAACATTGAAAAAAAAAATTACTGGTAGGAATCGGGCGCGAGTCGGTGTAGGTGTCGTAGGCATATATCCAGTCTACTGCGCTACTAGCGCTTACTTGTACGGAGACTAACATTAACGGTAAGAAGAACGGTGAAGAAAGCGCTAAACAACGTTGATTTTTATCAGAAACTAGGGGGGTTAGGATAAAAACTCGTACTTGGGTACTCAAGAGAGGGCTCTCTGTAACATACATAGTTGAGACCCATCAAGATGCGTGTCGGACAACCCTGGTGTTCCTATTGTTAGACCAAACATCAATGTGTGGCGCACGTGCAAGCATACAGACCTTGACTACTCCCTGAGCAAGGTGCTAGCAATAACAAAAGAAACGAATTAAACAGAGCGTTTAAATACCTATACCAAGGAAGCATGTAAGATGATCAAATAATTTGCGATATTTACTTTGCCAAGGAGAGAACAAAAGGTCAGAGGCAAACAATATTCATAATAGCGTAGGCAGATTAACATGTGTTACATCACGCAATTACGTTACTAATGACGAGGACTGGACCGCGAAGTTTGTGTTTAATGAATCGAAAATGTGTAGTTCTAACATTCTCAATCAATGACACCTAATCCTTAAGAACTTATTGTGCTGTATGCTGAAAGGGTTGGTCTCAAGAAACTATCGACTGCGATATGTATAATCCAAGTCGCATTTTCATCGACAAACCATTGGTATTCAGCAGGTGAAAGAAGATAATTTCTAATAAGGTGTATGTCAAAAAGATCTGTGCTAAGGAGACTATCTGCAAGGACATGGACTAAAGCGATGTAATGTGTCTTCTGCTAAGAGTACAGTAAAGCATTGGATAAAGGTGTATGTTTGGGCTTCTTCAAAGAAAAAGTTTTGGCACTTCATATCACGTTATTGTCACCTGCTAAATGTTGGTTTCTCAATGAAAATAGGGCATTGGTATTGGTTTTAATCTTGCTTGTCCTTCATATAGTGTTAAAACCAAATT